>JAYRBW010142368.1:0-14984 GCA_036023295.1 Invenusta paracnida | reverse complement strand
GGGGCAGGGGGTGGGGGAGAGGGCAGGGTTTCTTTCTGGTGAGGTGACCGGGAGGTACTCTTTTTCATACTACTTTTAGGGGGCAGGGGGATAAAATTTGTATAAAAAATAAAGCTATAAAATAAATATATGATCTGCATATTAACATACTGCAGAATTATATTAAGAATTTTATTAATAATTGAATTATTGCAAAATTTAATAAATGAAATATTGTAGAAAATAATTTTATGTCAAATATATCAATGTTTTTCTTATTTTGAATTAAGTAGTAGAATAAGCAAGTATATACAATAGAATATCAAAATGTGGATGGATGTAAAAATCGGATTCAAATATTTTAAAGCAAAATTAGTATTTAGAAAGCGACAGAACGATAATAGTTTTAACAAAATGAAAATATTTGCTTCAAATATTTTTTTATATTTTACTCGTATATGAATCCTTAATAACACTATAATGTATGTTTTTGTGTAAGTTATTTCAATTATTTTTATGAAGAAACATAAAATCTAAATTTGAAGAAGTACGTGAACAGATATTTTTAACATAAAATTGCATATATTTGTTTGTTTGTTTATTTCTTTTTTTGTTTGTTACAAAAATCATATATTTAATGAAATATATAACATGCATATTTATATTTATACATGGTTCTGGGTTAGTCAAAATACTTTAAATATAAAATTACATTTTGTTCACATACAAAAGAGCAACATAGGCATTAATTCAAAGAAGCTGTAGCATATTTCAATCGTATAGTTTTGGACAAATACAGCAGATTTAATGACATTCATGTATTTGTTCACTTCAGACTATATGGAAACTCTCATGGGTTCAGTTATGAACATATCATCATGGACGCATATGGTACTATTTCAAGCTATTGAATAAATCGTAGATAAACAGGTGTTTCGATATGCCAAGAGGAGGAGGGGGAGAGCGGGGAAGGAGGAGACATAAAGAATGCACCAAGATTTTGTATACACAATATCACTGTTGAATCGCACTTACAACTACATGCGCTGCGGAACCCAGGTTTCAGCTATACCATAAAATGAACTAATGCAGGTTTTAGGGATTCGAATTGGAGCATCCAATGGTGGCTTTTCTATTTTCCATAGCATCACATTCGTTTTCTGTAAAGAGAGTATGATATGAAACTGGTATTACTATTAAGTTACTGAGGCTGCGTACTATCGCTTGTAGGAAAATTGTTCAAGTAAAAGACCAGCTGGCAAGACTTTGGTGCATATTAGCTAGTTAATGACATGTCGTGCCTTCCTTCTCCTAAGCTTAACTTATGTCGTCCAAATGAGGTGTATATACGTCATGACAGAAGTGCTGTGTGGGGGAAAGCATATGTGAGACTTGTCCGCAAAACGATCGGCTCTTAACTTTGACGCTTCATCAGCATACAAACCCTAGATTTGAAGGAATTGGAACACTACAGTAGACATTATATACAGGAGGTTGTTCCAAGCTGATAACACACCAAATCGCGTTTATCACAATATATTACCGAGCTATCCGTGTGTCCATTACACCGCTCGTAATGCCCGTATATCTCTCAGAAAACATCCACGAGACATCTGTTTATTCACCATCTTTTCTTGTAAGAAGAAGGGGGTGGGAGAAGAAGAACACCTGTGTAACTTGGAGAATCACCCCACTTCTCTTTTCTCCTCTCCCACAAATAGACTAATTTCCTTGTAATATACATCCTTGAGAGTTCCACCTTGTATGCATGTGGGTATGCGTGTCGTCTTATCAAATTGAGTGTTTTCGAATGTTTATAATGCGCCGTTGACCCCCCCCCCTCCCCTTCCTAGTATCCTCTGTTTTGTTGCCAGCCGCCTAATAGTTGAGGCGTTATATTATGTCCTATAGAGAGACGGAGACAGATGTTTCCTAGATAGAATAAGTTCCAACACCAAATATATAGCAAGTAAAGCAAGTATCTATAGCATTATATAGGTATAGCTTTGTAACTTCATAACGGAAGATCAACGCGCATCATTGCAGGATAAACTGGGAATTTTAACGAGAAAAGGACTGCTATCACTGCATTTTAAGTGCAAGGCTCTTTTTTAATGAACGAATCATCTTTCAATGTATGAATCTAATTGCATGAAATTATTAATTAAAATTATAAATTAAAAAATGTAATCATACTATAAAAAATATAATTTAATCTTTTATACTATGCTTTGTGATATTTAATTCATATTCGTAATATTCTGGGCTATGTTTTGCAATCCAATTTAGATATCATTTCAAGCACATGTATCGTACGTCATTAAAATCTAAACTGTATATTTGTCACTCACTTTTAATTAACTACTGCGCTACTGTATGTTTTATATAAATAGATTGCTTATAGCACTTATGTACCTACATACATACATGCTATACATATACATACTTAAGCACACACCTAAAATATGGATGATATAAGGGGTAATACTGTTATTTTAAAAATATATGTTTTTGCTATATTTCTCGATATAGTTTTAAGTATAATTATTTTTGATACTCTATAATCTCATTAACATTAATTTATCCTTTAGGTACTCCTATATACATTCTGTCAACCAATGCAAATTGTTGTTTATTGCATGAATCTTCAATTTACTAAAATATCTATTATATACATTACAGTTATATTTTGCTAAGTTATTATATGTTAACTAATTAATCAACTGTTTATTATTAAACAAAATTGTAATTGCTTATATATAATTTGGCAGAAGTTTGTAGATATCTGTTTATGCAGGACGAGGAAATTTTTCTATATATAGAGTCGGCGTTATTTTAATATTTAAAATGCACAGAACGTACTTATAATTTAGATAATTCAATACATAGCTAATAAAATCTATATATTTCTTTATATATATACATAGAATAATCAATAAATTCTATATATATATGTACACACCAAAACAATAAGATACAGAATTGTTTTAATGGTGAACTTATTTTAACAGCAATTCCGAATGGAAGCGATTATTCATAAACCCTAATAGGTTATACAGAACAGATAAGTGGTATAGGTATATCTGCTATATAATATACTTTAAATATACTTTACTGATTATATGAATTTTAAATATAATTTTTAAAATCTAACCTATAAATGCTGCAAATTGAGTCTGATAGAATAATAAAGCTTATTAATTTTAATATTATTTAAAACACATATTTTTATATAGAAACTATAATTAATAAAACAATTGTTAAATAGAATAGCCAATAGTAATATTTTTATGAATAAAGTTTTAATATTACATATTTAGCATATTTATAAAATAATTCAAATTAAATGGTTCAGCGAATAAAACGCCTATTATTTAGAACTCTCATATAAATAGAAAACAAGTACTGTAATATGTATTTTGTTCTTTTTTATTACTACATACGCATACTTCATTCTCGCTCAAAATTATGTAATCAATATTATTTAAATTATACTTATTTGCTTTACAAAACTTTTCACACCAAAGCATGCCCTTTTACTTATATTTTTCTGACATTCCCATTTAACTATAAATTTGTGTTATATTATATTTTGTATACAAAACAAATATGCTGCAATTTATTTGTAATCTACGCATTATTCAGTTCAGTGAATAGAACTTTTGGAACAATTCTGACAATTTGTTTTGAATTCAACGTATACACAGCATAGCGTCTATACAGGACAAGCTGCCTGTATTATAGCCGACATGTGGCAAAATTAACATAATTATAAACAAGGCAGGTATATAGACAAGTTTCTGTTATAAAATATAAACTTCAGAAATTCAGAGCAAATATACGGGTCATGGAATTGTTTGCCTTTTTGTTACACAATTCCTTGAACAACAAATACATTGTAACGTTGCAATGCATGTCCGGTTGAAAATCTATCTATATAATCTCAATTGTTGACTAAAAATTCAATAATTCCTTTGTACACGTCTAAATATTATTTGAGTAGTACACCAGATAGTCAAAAATTTACACATATAGTATACATTTGAAAGTCAGGTTATATGCACTAACTTGTAATTTGTTATTAATAGGACAGTTTATTTCGTTTTACTCAGGGTTGAAGACATAACTCAGACAAATATAATGGCGGAAAGTGTCAAAATATTGGGTGGTCCGCAATACAGTTTAATAAATACCTCCACGCTACAGGCATACATGTAGTTTGGGGGCTATTCAGCAAACTATAAGCATAGAATTACTGTATACAAATTTTGCAGTGCGCACATTAAACTTGTGTAAGTATAATATTATATGCATATTCTCCTTCTGCTATAATATACGGCTGCTCTCAAAGCGTCAACATGAAAATATGAGGACTGGCTTTAAACATCTGGTAGGCTAATGTATACACAACTGTTTGTTATGTCCGGGGGGGGGATTTTCAGCAGCTTGGTGAAAGAGGGAGAGAGAGAGAGAAGGGTGAAGAGAGTGTTGTCAAGCTAAGAACATGGTTAAAAGAGGACACAGGGACGTCTAGCGCTGTAGTTTACACGTTATGACATATGCTGAAGGGGTGTGGAAGAGAGGCGAAGAGAGGACTGAACAAGGTAGTAACTTCTTCCAAAGAGAGAGCGAGTGGGGACAGAGGTTAATACGTAGAGGAGAAGAGGAAATATTGTCACAAGCACTCGGCTGTGCGCGCACCCGGTTGAAAAAGCGACTCGCCAACTGTGAACACCTGTTCAATAACGCTGTGATAAGAGTTCAACCTCCAAATAGCATGGCATGCACACACAGAAGGCTGGCAGGAACTAACTAACCAACTAACTATCCAACACACCCCGTACAGCTGGTTTGCATATCTGCCTGTCTGTCTCCCACCATACGCAGCAAGCAAGCGCTTTCTTGTGTTCCCCCTCCTTTCTCGTCTTCATGAATGACTAGATCATGCAGACGACACCACCAGTCAACCTTCCAAGCCAGTAAACGAGCGTCCTCTCCACACACCACCCCAAAAACACGAAAATAGCCCCCTTCCCACCACCCCGAATTTACCGCCCACCAAGGGAAGATATATTGACGACTCTTGTATTATTTTATAGTGTTTGTTTCTGTGTTCACAACATTTCATACGCCAGTGCTTGTGGAATAAGTTTGCTGAGTCCTTATTTTCAACAATTTGATTGTGCCACAGTACTGCAAGTGCCTCGCAGGGCCCTCACTTTAACTGTCAGATAAAACTTACAAAAGGCCAAAAGAGTGTTGTAATTCTGAGTAATTGGAAACTTTGAAGGGTCATCTGCGTTAGTTTTTCCAGTTTGCTATTTTGACCCGAACAATGTGGGAACGGGACTCCTAAAGGCGTGAGAACCACTCGACCTTTTTGTTTGTTCTGTGGACTAGAGTTGTGTTGGCGGCAACGAAGCTTCTTCTATTCAACTCATCCTCTCCGCCTCTTTTCTCTTGATTCTCACTCGATAATTATGACAACAACGATGACTAGTAAATGCAAGTCCACTGCACCTATATTCCCCGATAAACCACCGTCGATAAAACAACGACGTCTTGCTCTAACAAACGGCACCGACACAGAGCTTTCCGATCCTCGGAAGCAGTCACGGCGAAAATCTCGACTGGTTCACAAATCCAACATTTCTCCTCGAAAGATGCCTCCATCACAGCAAATCAACAACTCCTCCAGTTCATCTTCTGATGGTCACTCTCCGGAACAGTTCGTGCCGAGTGGGTTGACAATGGACGACGATCAACATCTTCGACTAGGTGTTGGAGAAACCATCGACCAATTTCCATTTCCTCCTGGCAATGCCATACTTTCTCCGGAGTACCTACTCTACTACGCTCAACTTCAGCAACAAATGGCCGCTTTGGCGACACTGTCCGCATTTGCTTCTGTTCCGGCCTCTTCGCCACCGGCTGTCGCCATGTCTCCACATGGCCCTGACTCTGTAAGTAGAGAAACCGCACCCACTATCAACAGCCCACCCCCTTCAGAGGCTGGTAGTATGGATACTTCGACAGACTCGATAGCAACAGCGGCTGCGATAGCGGGTGTTGCTGGGAGTAACAAGAAAAACTACAAGAGCCTTACACGAGAACGTCGGGTAGAGGCGAACGCACGTGAACGGACCCGTGTACACACAATTAGTGCAGCCTTTGAGGCCCTCCGGCGGACAATCCCGTCGTATACGAGCAGTCAAAAACTCTCGAAACTCGCAATCCTTCGCATTGCCTGCCGATACATTGAATCACTGGCAACTCTTCTTGATCTCAACTATTCGGAGGGATCAGAGGCCCCAGATTTCTCTACCTGTGTGCACGAGCTCAACGAAACCATCTCAACTGAGAGTAAATTGCGAAGAAACTAGAAATCCAGTGTGTATGTTTTTGTATATATGTTAAATATTACCCTACGTATACAGTATAGAAACTATAATTTACCATCGGGATAAGATCAGTTCGTAAAATGAAAGGTACTATACATATCATAATATGTAGTATGTCAGTAAGCAGTAATATGTATAATGTAGCACTATATGTAATTAGGTATGTACATAGATATCATAAAACCAATCGCAGCATCACACGTATACGTGTGTATCTCTCATATAGAGTTTAATTGACTCGCTCGTTCATTATCGAGCGAGTCAATTAAATCTCTGTGGTATCTCTTAAAGTAATTAATTTGTAATGTGTGTATCCTATACTCCAAAAATCAAATTAACTTTTTTTACATAATTCCTATTACAAGTTAGGGAAATCGAGAGTTGGTAAATTATAGTTTCTACTGTATATATATCACAGAACAAACTTTTGGCTCAACTTATCTGTTATAGACTACCCTAGAACTCTTTCCTGTATATCATATAAAAAAACTAAAGTGTTGCATTTATGCGCTCAGCTGGTGTTATTTAATACTGACAGAATAACTTTTAAATTTAAAATGATACGTCTATCTGTGAGTACCTATTGTAATGTATTACTCTAATAATCGATATTATTGATTTTAGACTGATTCGCACATCACTATCATATTTATAACTATCATTATGTATATATAGCAATGCATCTATAAACTTATTTAAATCAATAAAATTACTTCAATCATTAAGGATATTGTGCACTGTAAGTTTCTTTGTCCTGTTTTGAATAATATAATCAAACTAGATCTGTAATCTAAAATATTTGGCACTAATGCACTGGTAATATGACTGGTAATAATTTAGGACAAAGAAAACATTAATTACTGATTTGTTTGTCAAAGAGGCCAAAGGCAGATGACCTTATCGAACTGGTCCCAAAACAATTAATTACAGATTATATTAGGTAAGTACCTATATATCAGGACTGTGTAGCAAATGTAAAAAGCAATAAAAGAAAATATTATTATTTTATTTTAAACATATCATATTTTTTTATTTTTGGGTAAAAATTATGAGTTACGTATGAAGGCATCCATAGAAATTTGACATGAAATTTTCACCCATATTTTAGATATTTCTATTGTTCGTAAAAAGGCATAAATAATCTGAATAGGATTTTGCTTTCATATTGAGTCCTAGAATTTATTGAATACTCTACGTATATGTAATGTATTGAATAATACAATGGAACTTATAAATATAAATATCTGAACTAATAGTTTTTAATAAAAGAATAGCATATATATAGTTAATCTTTTTAGAAGAATTTAGGTGTCGCTAAAATGGACTAGTTTTTATAGGTACCTCCAAAGTTCACCAGTCACGATGAAGTTATTTTAAATTAGAGAGTCATTATTTTAAATACTTCGTAATAATAGTGTTAAATTTAAATAATTATATATAACTGTATAATATGTTGATAATGAGTACCTAATTAATAAAATGAAAGAAAAATCTGACACAAAAAATAGGGTATCTGACACACGGTATCTAATTTGATATTAATTTTCTTTGATCGTCGATCCATCCAGTTGAATATTTGAATCTTGATTTATAGGATAGGTATGATTTTTATACACAAACAAAAAGCTTCTAGTTTGTATTTTATAAATGTCAACTTGTATATACATATAAGTAATCTTGGTTTTATACCAGTATGTTGTAAATCACCTTACGTACATAGGTACGTGCATACATGACTGTTTTCAATGATAAATATATATTACCATACTCCTTTCAATGTATATATTAATCTATTATAGTAAATTATAGTATAGGCACTTACATCTATGTATAAATTTATGCAATAAATGACATACTTATATATGTTAACAACTTAATCTTCACTATTATATAAGTGTGCATTTTTTCTGTCATTGACACATACATATATTGATGCAATTGTTATTACTTATATTAAGTTTAATATGATGCTCTAAAAAACAACATGCTTTGCTGCATTCTTAAATAAAGAATAACTATATTATTTTATTTATTACTTTTAGTCATCCTACACAGAGATTCATCTCTTATTGATCTTATATTCATCGCGTTGTAAATGCTTGACAATTGAAAATCGTTTAATTTCAATACGTTTTGCATATAAGTGGGTTACAAATAAATATTTAAAACCAAATAATTATTATTGAAACAATTTAACACATATATGACATAATTAGTTACATTTATACTTAAAACTGCAATGGGAAATGTGTTATTATCTCATTCTTAAACTTAATTGTGTACTAGATAGCAGACGTCTGGACATACATATGTGTCTATATTTAGGTATATGTATTTGATATTGATGATGGAAGATGGAGATAAAAAATGCTTTTTAAATATCAGTCCTTTTTTTAATAATGCAATCTTAACAGTTAATGCCGCAATCAAAATGATAATTTATAAGAATTTACATTTAAATTAGATTTACGAATTAACATTTATTTTATACCTGAAAGTTGTGACATTTTATTTTAAATTATGAATGATTATAAATAAGAGAGTCAATTCGAAAACAAATTAACGCTAGTTTTTGAGAGGGTGAGGAGAATCATGCCTATAATTAAATAATTTATGGAAATACTGATACTTTATACATAGTTTGAGATGTTATTTATTATACATTATTTAATTCAACTTAGTAAGGCTTATCCTTTTTTTACAGTAAGACACACCACACATTTACAAGTGGCATTTTGTATATTCGAACACATGAACAAAAACGGTAAACATATTGATACAGGTATGGCATATACTGGTTCTATATACAGATATAATATATATATATATATATCAAGTGATAAGGATATGATCTGTTCACCATCTGCCCAATGCTATCACAAATAGGATGTATGAACTTATATAATGCAGGAATTGCACAAAATGGTCACATAACAAATTCCTTTTTATATACAGATATACACATATTATACGAGTATATTATAGAATATTATGACAAGGTATATATACATATTTTATATAAATGTATAGGAGTAGGCATTTTTACTTGAGATTATAAAGACAAAATAAGTTGATACCAATAGCGTACATAATTGATCGTATATATTCGTATATATAGGTATATTATGTTCCGCGAATTGTCTCATTCCAGCACATGCATGTGAGCCATATACCCGGCATTTATAGGTATATGATATGCCACAATCTTTTTAATCCAGATGTTCGAATCTAACTCAACGTTACAGCAATCTTTGTATTATTATAATGGTATTTATTTTATTTTCACTCAGGCTACATATACGTATCTTTATTGTTATTTATAGATCTACATATTTTTTACAAACAATTATATGACAAAATGGAATACAAATTATATATAGGTGGATAAAAGGTATTACTTTGTATCTTAATTTTGATAAATTATTATAGGCTTCAGCTTCAAATGATAATAGGATATATATTATATTTAGAGAAAACCATTCTCTTTATTAGAGCATGAATTGTTTAGGCAGGAAATATATAGGATATAAAACATCAACTTCTAATTGATGTAGTTTACAGAAGGTATATACAGAAACAGAGTTTAGATATATGTACAATAAAACCTTTATAGAAATTATTTATGAACCAAACATATAAAGGGTACCTATAATATAATTTCTGGAAAACTAATTATAAGTTATAATGTTTTTTATAGCGGATCCTATACCTGAAATTAGAGTGGCCAGATGTTACATTTCTCTTACATGTATATTTTGTGTTATAAATATTATTATCGACTATATATATACCGTTATATATATACATGTATATATATAGCCATTAAATATATCAATAGATATTTATGTACAAATATCTATTATGTTTAAGTGTGTATTTTACAATAATATGTACATTAAGTATAATCCAATGTAATATCATACTGTGAACATTATAAAATACAAATATTATTTATATAACGGTACCTAGTCAAGGTGATTTACACATGTATTATAGTATTAATATGTAGGTTAATTATTCAAAAAATGATCTAAAGAATTCCTGCTATAATTTTGAAGAAAAGGTATAAAAAATTTTATGATTTATTATCTTATTTTACGTTTCTATATAGTTAAATAGAATATATATGCATTTATCTTGTATATATGCATAATGCTATATCAAATCAACAATTAAATAAAAGAAGCATATACGGCTGGTTAAATGAACAATAAACATTGGAAGCACAACTTGTATTACTTCTGTTTTATTTCAAGACTGTGTCGAACTTATTTAGACTGTGTTTTTAATAAACTTTTACATGTAGATATGTATTCCAGATAAAAACATAAGATATCTACAGATATCATTTTCGTATCAACAATTTTACGTATAAGTAAAAGTATAAACATAACAATTTAACGTTTCAGAGACAATCACCCCTTCGACGTAAGCAAACAGCTGACCGTCTTGAGAATTGAACACAGGTGGTATAAAGTTTGTCAAAGAGACTTCGTTGATAAATATACATTTCAAAGTGAATAAAGCATGAGATATAGGTATATTGTATGTATGGTCCAGTCACCCAAATTATTATCAGATTTTTGGCAGTAATGGGGGGGGAATTGATTTCTAATTGATAGTTGATATGCATAAACAAAGTTGAGATATAGGTGTATCTATCTATATCATGCTTTGCATAAACAAAGAATTACTAAGTGAATGTGTATTTAGGTTCCCTATTTAGGTATATACAACAGACAAAGAATCTGGAAGTTTTGATGGAACATAACAGGTGAAAGTTTAAAAAGGTATATCAAAGAAGAATGGTTCAACGAGTAAATATGAGATGAGAAGAGTAGAGAGGAAAGGAAAGGAAAACAAAGGAAGAAGGAGATAACAAGTCTGTAAACTAAAGATTACAATTAAAGAATAAAGCACTGTATATTTGGCTAGAACAATGTCGCATACGGGCTCAAATATTATGCTGCAAGATGCGAAAGCTTGTTCCATTTTTTTCAGTTGATTAAAGAAAGCCCACATATGCCTTCACTTCTAACAAGAGGGTTGTATTGTAACAGATTTGTGCGTCGGTTGCAGATGTTAGTAAGGATCTAGCCTCACAGCCTGTTCTCTTCCTAAAGTAGATTACGCAGATATAGAAATATAAACATTCAAGAGGTCGATACAGCACGCTGGAGACACGTGCCAATTTTCTGGTGGGTTTGACCTTCTTATGGTTATCTGAAGACTGAAGTGTTGTCCCGCATTTGCTCGACACGGGTGGGCAACGCACAGTCTCAGCATTTCAGCGAATTCTTTGAAGCAGATGTCTACGCGTGCCTGTAGCATCTCTACATTCACAAAGATAAATCCATCGAATATCAAATTATCAACTTGTAAACTATAATGTAATTGTGTAATCAATCAAGCATCTCTCTAAAATTACCATAATTTCATTCATGACTTATCGATTAATCAAAGGATCGATAAAGGATTTCAATAAAAGGATGAGACATTATCGATATTATAATAGTAACATTTCATAGTGATTCTTGTAGTGAAACATGTTTCTATGACTAACTGAGTAACGGATATGATGAGTTTTAGCATATTATGTACAGACCAATAGCGCAGTCATGAGGACAGAGAAGTCCAGAGGGTCTGCACCCTCGTCCCTAGACAGGTCCCCTTGATGAAACACTTGGCCTCTCGACAATAGCTAATTTCAATTTATTTACCTGTGGGGCTGAATATTTAAAGAAAAAACATTTTATTGGTGAATGTTTCTCAGATTCTGAAGCTGGATTAACAATTTATCGATGCTATACAAAATGTTGGCATGCCAAAATATGACTGCTTTCATGATATCTAAATATAATGTACCTATAAATTGCTATCGTGATAACGATAAAAGCTAGATTCACAGTTTCAGTTTATCAGAAAAATTCCGACAAACTCAGAAAAATTCCGACAAATATAATATGTAAAAATTTGTCAACGGCTCTGACCCCCAAGACCCCCCCCCCCTTGGCTACGCCCCTGCATTCCTGAGATAACAATTTCGCGAAGTATGCGAAGTGTCTTACATGCATAGCAAAAAAGATTCACTACATTCTGATATTATTAACATATAACTTTATATTTTTCCTACTACTTATTTGATTTGTCAGTAACATTATCGAAAATTAAATTATTCTATAATTAGAAATCCTTGAAATTTATCGACATTTTGTATATTGAATAAATCTTCAATTATGTAGTTCATAAACTATACTTTTGAATATAATGTGGATTTTTATCGATAGATTATTTATTCAAATTAAAAAAAATTAAAAACTGTCCATAATTATTGCCTGTACTGGATAGTTATAAATCTGGACTGTTTTCGTTTGATGCTATGATATTAAACGACTGTTTTAACATGAATTCGACATCATTTAACATCACGATTGAAACTTCACTTGATAATTGTGACTTTGAGACCGCAGCAGCTGCAGCTACGTTTTTGAAACAATTAAACATAGATGCACAAGAACTGCATGATGATTTACTGCCAAAAAATACCCGAAAAAAACAAGATTGGGCGCAGGCACGATATGAACATTGGTCCATAAATTATAACAACCAACTTCAGTCAGTTTTAAAGGCATCACTAGAAGTGGCAGATGAAAATGCTGTACTTAAAATAATATGGATTATATTCAAAAGTATAGTTTATGTCAATTAATGTACTTTGACAGAAATTTAAACTGGAATGTACTCGCCGCTTCGCAACTCGTACATTATCTATTACATAAGACGATAAATGACTTTCGTTTATAAATTATTTTTATCATTCATCAATTATAATTGCAAAGATAAATTTATTGTATTTATTTAATTTTTACGTCGTAGTTATTTACGTAATAGTTAGTTTTACGTGATGTTATCGAATATTATTGAGAAACAATTAGTTATTATTAAATAATTAATGTATTGTAAATCAATTTGATCTAAATAAACTCTGAGTGGGTAATTGTGAGTTTTGTATTCAGGCCCATGACCGATATATACTATAGAGAAGCTATCAGAAAAAAGACCAAGTTTTACGGCATACATGTCAATATTTTTTTTAAGTTATTTGTAAAACTAAACTTGTAACAATTAATGAAAAATATATCCTAAAACTTCTTCTCATTTAATAAGGCGACTGTCATGACAACGTAAATCTAAAATATATATCATTTAAGATTTTAGCCTTAATTTAAGCATTTATATGATTTAAATGAATCCCGATATCCTCGGCGGTATGACGGACATAGATATCCTCGGCGGTATGACGGACATAGATATCCTCGGCGGTATGACGGACATAGATATTAAATTTCTTCAATTATTGCATAGACAAAGAATGTTAATATTTAATTACGATTATTATAAACCATAAACATTATATCAGAGAACGACGAGCTGTGAAATATAGTTAATTTGAATAAATTGAATAAATATGAATATAAATAAATATTTACACTACCATAATTGTTTAGTCCAAGTAGAAATCATTATATTGATAAATCGTTGGACTTCGCGGATCTGCACAAATATATATTGTGTTTTAACAAAATTTGTTTGATAGAGTCATCGTTCATCGTAATAAATTTGAACCTTAAAAGAACAATGACCTATTTCTGTACATATTAGTTTGTGTGCTATTATCAGATCCCCTGTATTCTAAAATTCCAACAGTGAGTGATATTTTAATGTTTTATTTTTATCGTTTACACCCCATTTCTCGGACAGACTGTATTATGGCACAACATGAACAAATTCAAAGAATGTTCTGAGTACAGCATGTTATAATTATTTTCAAATCTATTTATATATGAAGTTTTCATTACTTGTATATTATATGTAGGTATATCAGTCGTTTTATATACATGAAATGGCGGCTCCCATACTTTCCATAATGATTATAACAGACATTTATTAGATTCTAAAACTATAAATGGTTTTTATCCAATGTCAAGATTTATTATATAGATTCTTTTAGAGGCTATCTATATTTACTGTAATGTATGATTATTAAACGCTGAAGGCGAAGCGTTTTGTAAAAAGATGCATAAAGATAATTATGACAAAAATAATTTGTGAGTAGAGTTTTTGTTTTATCAATTATAGATACCTATATATGAATAGATGAAAAATAAAAACAGTACTAAACACTGTATAGATATGGATTGGAAAACCACTTCAAAATTAAAATAAATATATTTTTAATAAAAGGCCCGGAATTAAAAATATATTTATTTTAATTTTGAAGGGGTTTTCCAATCCATACCTATATATATAATACAATATATAATATGTTATATAATATGTAATATACATCATTTTTAGATCATTTTCATATTATTGTATGGGACAATGAATATTATTAAACAGCATTTAAGAAAGTGGAACGCCGTGCAATTTAAAGCGGTTAATGTGAGAATCTAAATATTTAGTGGCCATATTAAAATTGATTTTTAATAGATTATACATATAAGCATATGTGTATATAAGAATATGCTAAATAACCCCCTCTCTTCCACCCCCCCCCCCCACTTCGCCTCCTGTGGATATGGATGCTAAACAACCCCCTCT
>JAYRBW010142357.1:0-14984 GCA_036023295.1 Invenusta paracnida | reverse complement strand
TTAGGTGCATATCGTGGAGCGGCCTGTCAGGAGTGCAATGGCAAGATGAGGCTACGAGACAACTTTCTTTCCGTCTTTTTCCACAACTTCCGGGGCTATGATTCCCACATCATCTGCACAAAGGCTCTCGGAAATGTCGCAGGATGGGAGGTATCTGTCATTGCACAGACAAAGAAGCGCTACATGGCGATGGACGCAGACTTCACAATTGAGCCGGACGCCATTAATGACAGAGAGGAGCAGCGCACACGGACAATGAAGATTGGCTTCCGGGACTCTCTCCAATTTATGATATCCTCTCTCGACTCCTTGGTAAGGAATCTCTCTCCCATGCAGCTGACTCACACCCGCCGACTCTTCTCCAGTGATGACAGCTTTAACAAAGTCGCTCTTCGGAAGGGGGTGTTCCCCTATTCTCACCTCACCGACTCCGATCGATTGAAGGAACGGATACTACCACCGCAGGAGGCTTTTTTCGATAGCCTATCTCAGAAGCAGTGCAGTGGTGAGGATTATGCGCAAGCCCAACTCGCGTGGGATACTCTAGGGTGCCAGACTCTTGGAGCTACATGTTGGCCTATCTCAAGCTCTACATTTTCCAGCTGGCCGATGTATTTGAGGCTTTTCACGCTCTCACGCTCAGGGAGGATGAACTAGACCCCTGCTACTACCTTTCTTCTCCCCGGACTCAGCTGAGATTCGGCTTTTAAGATGACTAATGCAAAGGTAAATATGGTGTGTGTGTGCCTTGTATGAACTCCAATTAATTTTCTCACTCTCTCTCTCAATCAGGTCGACTTGATCAAGGACGCAGAGTCATATTGCTTTATCGAGAGCGGTATTAGAGGAGGGATGACATTTATCAACTCGCATCATGTCGTTGCCAATACACCGAGAATCCCAGACACCTTCAATGCTGATGAGCCCGAGGTCGAAATGCTGTACGTGGACGCCAACAACCTGTATGGTAACGCCCTCTCTCAAAAGCTACCCCAATCCAACTTTGAATGGATGTCTGAGGAGGAAATTGATCGCCTCAATATCGTCTCTTATGATTACAATGGAGATACTGGTCATCTCTTCGAAGTGGACCTGCACTATCCGATCGATATACAGGACAAGACTTGTGATCTCCCCCTCGCGCCAGAACCCTGTGTCATCCCAGAAAGATGCCTGTCTTCCTTTATGATGGACCAATGGAAACAACTCCATGGCGACCAAATGAAGACGTATAGGGGTACTACGAAACTTATGCTGACGCATTGGCATAAGGAGAACTACGTCATCCATGGTCGACTACTTCAATTCTACCTCCGCATGGGCTTAACCATTAAGAAAGTGCACCGCCATGAAGTTTTCTCAGTCTGCTTTCTTCGAACCCTACATCGCTTACTACTCCAAGCGACGGCAGCAAGCCACCTCTCCATTCGAGAAGGATTTTTATAAACATAAGAATAACAGTCTGTTCGGCAAGACCATGGAGAATGTGTGCAAGAGGTATGTATAGTTTCTCTCTAATAATGATTCATTCTTTAATGCAATGTAAACCCCATCCACTCCCTAATAGAATGAAGTTCGGTCTCTGCACCTCGACCGAGTCACTTACCACCTACGCATCACGTCCCGAGTACCTATCTTCAATACAGTTCAATCGCTCACTCGCAGGTGTCAACACTACTGACAGTAGTATATAAAATTTATATTTTTTATAGAAACCAACTATTAATGATCGTTATACACTATTAGTCGGTTTCAAATCGATTATTAATAGTATCTATAGGATGGCACCCGATCGACTAAGTTTTTTTATTAACTTCCGCCTGGTAAATCAACTATTTTTCATAACAGTGTAGTTAATCTATATATATTATCTATGATTGATACACAATAGAAAAAAAAATGTTTAACTTCAAATTAATCAAATTTTTATCCTGGTTATATTGGTGTTTGAGCATATACCGGAACAATTTCGCAGAAACATTTTTTAGGAAGCTTTTGTGAAATAGAATCTATTTAGAAAACATTAATTAAATTCAAAATTAATTTTCTCCGTAATTATGATAATTAGGTACCTACTTTGTATTTGTATGACGACAAACGTTCTAAAAAAATTAAATTGAGTGTACAAGCACAAAAATTTAATTCTTATTGATTGGTTAGTAACAAAATAAATATTACTGCAACTCATTGAAATGAGAAAGACTGCTACTGAAAGCTGCTTTTTATAATGTTGCTGAACCACCTACTCTGTTGTGATTGATTGAGAGCCATTCTCAATTATGATGACTCAATTTAGACTTTTAATCATAGATATTTGTTTTACTTATTGCTATTTACAAATTGATTTACTTATTTACGTGTAGTATATAATTATAAACGAATTGCTACTTATAATCTATAATTCTTCAACTATTATTCTATATGATGTGTTAATCATATTGTACTTTCTCGTTTCAAAGTGTTTCATTTTTAATTGTTTTAAGCATTATCAAGTGATATTGTAAGAGTAATTCTGACTCTATTTAAAATTTTAAATATTAGCTTTATTTAATTACTTTATTATAAAAATCTATTTTAATTGTAACAATGACATATAGGATATATGCATCTTCAAACGGCGAGAAGAAAACGGAGCAAGAAGATAAAATCTTCTTACCCATATATATTAAGCTTCTTGCCTTGTTTATTCAATATATACCTATATGTATATATATATACTGTTATGTATAATTTCATAACGGTATAACCAGAAACCTAAAAATAATATTTTACTTATTTCTATTCCCCATATTTACGTTATTAAATACATAGTTTTAGGTATTAATACGTTGGATAAATAAATACAAAAAATTAAGTATTATTTTATAAGCCTTATGCAATTTTAATATAAATATTTTATTCGTATTTCTATAATACGTGTATATTAGTATTAGTACACGTATTATACAGATGTATTTTTACACATGTAACACATAATATATGTATCACATCTATTTATATAAGCTAAAGTTGGTTTTATATAGTGACATATTGCCACTGTTTACACAATATGGTGATGCAAAAAAGACTAAAACGTCTTGTCTTGTCATAGAACAGTAAAACAAAAAGTGATTAACCATTTTATCCTCTGGTCGACGTTTATACGTCTAAACAATGTATCTAAATAATATTAGATATGATTAAAAATCATTATTATAAGTATTTTGACAAAACTAAATATAAATATATATTTACTCTTTTTGTTATTAATCACATAAATTAATGTTTCCCTTAAAAAATAACAAAAATGCACTAATATGTATATTTATTTATAATACTTATTTGATATGAAATACGCTAAATTCAAACAGAATCGCTATATCTTTAAATTTTGCTTATATATGACAAATATATCATATTAAGTATTTAGTGCCACTGACGGGCCAAAAGGCTTGCCTTGCAAAGTGGCTTTGTAATAGGGAAATAGGTACGTACTAATAAAGTATAGGTACTAGTACCTGGTGGCATCAACATCTGTTACGATAACAGCTCTTCTTCTTCAAGACATGCATGAGATAAAGTTGTTAATGAACTCGACCTGGGGGGTGGTGCATTCCATGATATTGCCAAAAGTTCGCTTAACTGCCTACGATTTTCGGGTATCTTATTGTAACCTCTTTGCTAAGATAATCTCAAACATTTTCAATGGGATTCAAGGTCACATAATAACGATAACATCGTAATCAGCAAAGAATTCATAACAATTGCTTATTGAATGGGCATTTCCTGTTGTAATATACAAGGAACACTATAAAGGAAACAGTAATCGTCTAATCACATCACATTTACTTTGACCATTGACAGTTAGGTCTAACACCTGAACGACTCATATGCAATAGCACTCCAACCTGCACAATTCCTCCACCACCTTGGACAGATCGTCTAACCAAATCGCTACAATAACGTTAGTAGTAGGGATATTACTCCCATCCCCCCTAGAGCATTTTTTTTAATTGAAGATTTTATTTTAATTTTTAAACATTATAAAAATGTTTTTTTCTTCATTTTTAAATTATATTATGGAGGGGATGGGAGTAATTTCCCTATTACCTCAAAATTTAACAAATCTGTGAATTATTTTTCTATTTAAAAAATGCATGTAAATCAAATTCATATCAAGGTAATATACAAAAAACTTTATCAAATTTACTACGATTTATATGGATAGCATATCAACCCGAAAAACATCTACCTGGTCATAATTATACAAGAGCAAATACAAGATTAGATGACAATGATCAACCAAATAATGGTGAAAAGCCAATTAATAGAATTGATGCTGCCGCCTACAAATATGTATTTTATAGAGATCTTGATTTAGAAGCGACATATAGCAGATAATACAAGAATTAGATTTAATGCCGATCCTACATTTAAAGAAAAGGTTGAAAGATATCTTGCTAAGAACAATACTAAAAGTTAAATTAAAACTTGGAATGGAATTAGCAGATAAAATTTATAAAGAATTTTGAAAACGAAAAACTTTTCTAAAAGTAGAAGTATTTAACAAAAATGACATTCACTCCACTCCACTCCACTGATGAACGTGGTTAGAATCAAATATATATCAACTGTAATAGATTTATATACAAGATTTGCGTGGGATATTCCAATCAAAAATAATAAAACTCTACCCCTTCTATTTTTATTGCTGATTTTTATGAATCACGAGATTCATAAAAAATCTCCCTCAATTAAACGACGGATTTCCACCTTTCGGCGGAAGATTGGCAGGTATGTTATATACGCTTGTGCTTAAAAAAAACTAAAATTACACATTGTTGTGTAAAATAAGTATAAAGCAAGATAGTCAATGCAAAAAATAATGTATTTAAATGGAATGAAAATTGTATTATACAAATTTATATATAATAGCAAAATTGTGGACAAATAAAATGTAGGCCATTTAGCTATTAAATTAGTCCAACGCGTATCACAATGCACAATTGATAAAAATATTTAGCCATAATATGAACAAGCTATAAATTATAATTATATTTTATTAATTATTAAGCTGAATTTAAGCACATTACATAACAGGAAATAGTTTTCTCAAGTCAGACAAAAAATGAAAGGCGTATGTCAATAACACATTTAACAAAATGTACAGACAAAAGAGCAAAAGCAGTCTTTTAGGAAAAATGGGTAAGAGCAGTAACCTAAACAAATACGATGTAAATTGGAAAGTAAAGCAGTTATAAAATAAATAATATAATACAATGAGCAATAATTGGAGACCCAACCTTCGACACACAATGAGAAGCCGAACCGATATGAACAAGTGCCATGAAAGAAGTCACGAATGTTAAACGACAAATGGTTTATTGTTGTTATGCACATGGTGAGTAGATGCTAGAGGGGTGTATAATATATCAGCAACAATGCAGTAATTCATTGCAGAAGTTAACTAATACAATAATTATAAGTTCGGTGTAATAAATCGATAAACGTACTGAAATAAATCTTTTGAAATGGAAATTAAAAAAAAAACCTTGACATTATATTTCTATAAATTTTCTTTCGTATTATAGTAGGATTAAACCACCACATGTGTCAATTGCAGATTACTTATAATGTAAGAAATTAACAAGAAATATAAATTTGAAAATCAAACTAAAACAAATCTATAGTAAAAAATGAATGAGAATAAATACTAATGATTACAATTCTGTTAAAACTTGATTAGACGAAGCCATATACGACAATAATATATCATTATATTAAATACACCCACAATGTTTCTGGATTATAAAGTGTAAAAAGGTAACCTAGTAAGCCAGAGTGTGAATAAATGATTTTAAAACTAATAGTTTTGATATTAACAAGAATGTATAAAGATAATGTAGAATGCGGTAAAATAGAAAACAGATAATAAAGCATGTGTGTCGTGGAAGTCTGTAATTATTAATATGTACAGGTTGGAAACTTGAGGGGGGGGGGGTGGGGTTAGTTTCAACAAGGCGCAGTAAAACAGTATTTTGATGAAATCACAGCGCTTTATACTTTGAGGATGCAGTATCATTTATGCTGAACAATAGTTAAATTAAAAATAAGCAATCTCAACTTGGGCGACCACAAAACATGCAGAACATAATAGAAAAATATCTAAGTTAAGTGCTATACCACAAAAAGCCACTGCGAGAACCAACAATATGTAATAATGAGGCAATATCAAGGATAGCGAGAAAATTCAGAGAGAAGATCAGGCACGTATGCAAAAATATGTAAAAGAGTAAAAGAAAGAAGCTTAGTTGGTGTTATGTCAAATAAAGATAATATAATGAAATACAATAGTAGCAGTAAGAATTTGTACAGCATTGAATGGAAATGGTACGGTGTGAAAGAAGTTAGGCACTTTTGGTTGCGGTAACACAGACACAATGATATCCGAGTTACATAGTTGCATGCCTCTCAAGAAAGGAGGGTTGTGGTTAGGAGAGTGGGATCGATACACGCACAAAGGACTTGGGAAAGATTCCACTCTCCCCAGATTCCAGTTCGCCACGATACCAATCACTATCGACGTCTTCTGTTAGATAGATGACACAACCGGTCTGTGCAGGTGTAAAAACGGAAGTTAATAAACCTAAATTGTTTTTATAATTCTATAAATAAGATCTATATAATTCATATACTACTAGCAATGCTTTAATAAGTGTTGAATATTAACAGAAAATGTATTCCTATAATCCTGATCAATAAGAATCAACTTTTATTTTTTAAATACAACTGTTTGCATTAGTGGAAAATGCACAAACAAAGTACTAGTATTTTCATTTCATAGTAATTCACTGAATAAACAGAATGAAAACTAAATATAGCTAATCGTAGCAAAATGAAAACGTATGTTTTCTTGATACTTTGTTTATTTAATTCTTATATTAAATGCAGACATGCCTATTTTAACATTTTTATTAAATAATCTAAATTTATTGCTATTACAATATGTAATGTTTTTGGTAAATATATGTTTGGTTTAGGTAAATTTCATTATTTGAAAATTTAGCATTAGAATATATAAATTTTCAATTTATATAAAAAATTTCAAAGTTTTTTGTGAGTACAGAAAAGTATTATTATCATTATGAATATATTATACAAATAAATAATTATATACGCCAAATTTCTTTTATGATATAATGATATCATATAGTAATTGGTTTGATAATGTAATTAACATTCACGTTACTTTGGTAATAAAAACAATAGTTTAGATTTCAGTCGCTCAGCTAGCAAATATAATATTTTTAGCGATATGATTTATTAATATCTCTGGTATATTTATTGTATAATTACAAGAATTTTGCCATAAGTTTTTTTGCCATGAGAAATTTTGCTATGAATCTAACAATGTACTTTATTATATTATATTTCCCGGTTAAAAATATGTAATAACTTCAAATATATGTTTTTAAACTTGCAGATAGATAACATTTTGTGAAAATATAAATAAATAGGTAAGCATACCAAAAGAAGATAATAAGTACCTTAAGTGGTAAATCACCCGGTGTTTCAGCTGGAAAGTCGTAAATGGCACGACCTTGTGGCCTAGAGCGCAATAGCTGGTCCACTTCGCTAGGATTAACCCGACGTACGAAGGAAGTGGGGAACTGACCGCTACTTCCCATGCCTGATTTCATCAACTCCCCTAGTAACCAATCTGCGTTGATGCAAGAGGTGACACGGATTGCATCTCCAGTCTGTTGGATATGAGAAAATAATAGATAGTAATCATGAAGAGCTGCATGTATCTATAATTTGAAATATAGAACATTTATTTTTGTTATTTTCTGAAATGTTTACAAATGGAAAGGCATGACAAGTTCGTAAATAAATTATTAGCTACTTAATTTAAATTAGTACCTATCTGAGACAATTGATTCGGCAATTGGCAAGATAAAAAAAAAGAATTATAGATATTGAAATTGAAATAATTTTATTAATTTAAAAATCAGCGTGATTTATAAAACGGTACATATATATCTATATTAAATTTGAAAATTTCTGTTGTAACCAATTACACATTAATAGCATGATGTAAAGGTAAGTTATTATAATAATAAATTTAGAATTCTTCAGGTATATCTCAATCACGGCTTAGTTGCAAGATTCATATCAAGCTATTACTTAAAATAAAATTCTCGATGCAGCCTCAACATGCTTCTATAAATTCTATATAGAAGTTTAATTTATGCAAAATAAAATATATAGGTGTACATAATGACGCTGCACATGATTTGTGTAAACTCAGTGGGTGCTATATAAAACTAGCTTTGTGAATAATATATAATAGAAATATGTTTTTAAGCTACACTTTTAAGTGAAATAAATACAATTAAATAAGTCAATAGCCGTATAAATTTTTTTTAGCTTCGCGTCTATTTTTCACTGACACAATAAAATTATTTTATTAGTCTGGCCAATGTCATGTGCAGAACGTGTAAGTTGCTTAAGTCATTACAATAAATTCAGTTTTTTTCACGAAGAAAAATTAAAGATTTAAAAGCTTCATAAAACCGTATTTATTAAATCGAAATATGAGCCAAAATGAAGAGTTTAACACCGTCATGAAAAGGCGAAGCAGGATTTGATTCATACCAAATTTAGACAAATAAAAATGTTAATAAGTGCTAAGGAACAAATACACACTGGCACAGCTCAAACACAATAAACACTGCGCTAATAACAAATCAATTAGAAATTATAATATTTATTGAAGTAATTCAAAACATGATTCATACTGTCAGCAACAGTAATGTATATAAGTAATATTCAAAATTTACATATTTTATTATTATAGCAATAATTATTATATTATACTATATCCTTCTTATTTAATTTTTCATTTTAACAACGATCACTTAATCCAGACATAAGTTATCACTGTCGTATACTAAACGAATTGAAAATGTTACCCATTTTTATAGGATACCTTGAAAGTCAAATCTCCAGACTCGCCACTGGTAAAATCGTAGGTGGCTATGGCCCAAAAAGGCTTTTCTGCAGGGGCTGGTGCTTTATGACCATTAGCAACGGACGGTGCCCGTCCCATAAACGCCGATGTGCGCTTAGAAACGCCGACACTGGCATTACTCATTGTGCCAATCTTATCGACAAAACCAGCTGGAAACATGCCGATCTGACTGCCTGTCTCTAGGCGACCACGGAGCCAATTTTCATCTATGGTCTCCATGACAATGAGGATATCACCAGCAGAGAACTGGAGATCGTCGGTCGCGTCACTTTGATAGTCGTACAGAGCGCGAGCTTGCTGCTGATTGCCAGATACTGTTACCTCCTGGCCCGGGAGACTGGGGAGTGGTCGTTCACGCAAAGAGGTAGTAGGGTGAGCAGTCCGTGCCGCGAAAACCGGAGCCGCGGAGGCAGAAAACGGAGAGGGCGCTGGAGGTGAGGTGTCGGGAAGCTGCAGGACGCGGTGAAGATGTTGAGTCTTTATTGATTATTGCCACTAAAGCGTAGGCTAACCACAAATCATAAGTTAAATTATATTATATTTCTGTATAAAATGATAAAAACGGCATCACTCAGTCAAATTCTTATTGATTCTAATTTAACAAAATAAGGTATATAGCATAATGGTTATGCATTAAATATATTAGAAAATATCCTATATAAAATGTTAAAAATATGACATACCATTTTTGTGATGAATAAATCTAAGTAAATCTTTTTATAAATTTCACGGTTCATTCAATATAGTGGTCATTACACTAAAACATATTTTGATAAATGTTGATTGATAAATTGATAAATTTCTAATTTAAATTTTTTTATGACGATTGAGTTTTCTAATTCAGAATCGAGGACACAATATTCGCTATCTAGAAAATAAATATAGAATAAATACTTATAATTTTTATATCTTCATAAACATAAATTCACAAATAAATTGTTTAAATTAATAAATAAACAGCATATTATATGAAATCAGTAAAATATTTTTAAACCAAAATACTTTATCGTGATAAATCGTTCAGTTAGTAATTAATAATAATTAATTTCCATTGAAATATATTATTATCTAAATATATGACTAATTAGTACAATAGTCAGAGTTTACAACATTTTTATCAAATATTTAATCTTATTTTAAAAGGTTAAAAGATAAACTTAAAAAAAAGAAATATAAATAATATACTTAAAAAATAATACTATAGTATACAACAGCAGAAAATAAGTTTAAGATATATTGAAGGATATCAGATGCGGAAATTAAATTAAACAACAACAAACTGCACACATAGACAATAGGAAAATATAATATATACAATAGAAAAATTAACGAAAATTAATATTTTATTCATGAATAATACACTAAAAACAAGAACACTACATTAAGCACAAAATTAATATTATATATTGACATAGAAAATATAAATAACTAATTAATGCTTTTATAAGTTAACGATACAGACAAGGCATAAAATAATATCAAACAGAACGTAGTAATGGTCAAGAAGACTGTATCGGACATTATTATGTATATAGATTTTTAATAGGCGTTTGAAAATGTTTACAAACAAGGTTCTAATAGTTATTTTTACAATTACAAAAAAATAAATAAAATGTCACCATTATAATATATGATAATGTAATATTTATCATTTATAAAAAAACCACGACCATTAAATTAATTTAATTTTGCTTTGCTTTTTACCTTAGGCAGAGTTCGATATCCACGCCGCCGCTACAGTGAAGCATTTAAAGATTAGAAAAATAGTAAACATGTAAAATTAAAGGAAAAAATACTTATAACATAGCAGCATAAGTAAAACATATTATAAAATTTATCTACAATTAAACAAAATTTATACCAAGGTATATATACCAAATATTCGGTGTCATTTTATTTTAAGCTTATGTATATATACATAATAATACATTGTGTATACAATGTTTATCCGATCAAATTTAAAGGAATATCCTATCAAATTCGACCTATATAATATATACATAAAATATAAATTCAAAATATTAGTAGAACTCAAATAAATAATTATCATACCTTGTGCAGGCCATTTTATAGAAACTTATGGCATCAATATAGTCGACATAATAATTGTCACTAAAAGACAATCAAGTCTTGATACAGAAAAATAAAGCACTACAAATCTCTATAAAAATCAAAGGAGAAATTGTTCAAATTTCGCCTCCTTTTTAACATAATAGGTCTTATTTAAAATATTCAATAAAACAGCAGCTAGGTGACAAACAATTAAAAAAATGACTGACATTCATATTTAAATATGTATTTATTTCTATATATATATACTACTTATAAAAAAACATCAGTATCATATTAAATATATGTGAATAATAAATAGTATTAGTATAAAATAGACAAAAGACGTAAAATGTTTAATATCACTGGAATATACGAGTATTTCGGCTTCTAACCGAAGCCATTTCAACCAAACAATACTGTATTGTATTTCAAGTATTGTTTGGTTGAAAATGGCTTCCCGTTCGGTAAGAAGCCGAAATATAATCCAGTGATATTGAAAATTGTATGCCTTTTGTCTATTTTATACTAATATTTAATATAAATATGGCAATGAATATTTCTAATAAATTCAATCACGTTTAAACATAGTTTGGTTTCAATGCTTAAAAAAATAAAAATTGCATAATTTGAAATAAAAATGTTTAAATTAATATGTCAGTAAAATCTCAGACATAAAGAGAGAACTATTACAGTTAAATAGTGAGTGTCTATAACTCACCGGTGTGTGCTCGCCTCCACTATGTGAGAAGAGAGACGCCCTCTGTGACACATTCACGCCCCCACCACCACCAGTGATGTGGGGTTTGGGCCTCAAGTCTGGCTTTGGACCTGCGGGTGTTGGCGGCGCAGGTGGCAGTGGTACCGCGTGTACTGGTGGTTGGGCGGAGGGGGGTAGGGGAACTCGAACATCTACAAAGCTAGCGGGGAAGATGCCCTCCTTCCATGTCCGCGAGTTGTAACCGGAGAGCCACTCACTGTCTACGCTGTTTAAAAGACGAATCCGGTCGCCCGTCTGTAATATTATATTCCCAAACAGAACTATAAATAAGTATTTTATATAGAGACAATATATAGAGTCTATTTAGCAAATTGTCTTGATTATGAATACGGCTGCAGATGAAACAACAGATTAAACAGGATAAATTAAAAGCAACAAGCCCAATATCCAATATTTGGTTAACGGAATGACATGTCCAACAATAGACTGCAACTTGCTTGATATATTTTCTGGATTGTTGTGTAAATGCTCAACTAAATTATAAAACTATTATTAAATTTAAATGTATGTAGATATTGACCAATAGAGTCACGTGATTTTGTCGCAGAAATAGAATACTTCTGGATGACTGATCAACGAAGTTTCGTGTATTTTTCGCGAACTATTTATCTCTATTTTTTTATATTTATAGCTATGTAGATGAATCTCTTCTCGAGAAATATTAAAATAATCAGAAAATACATATTATTCATAAATCTTAATTTATCAGTTTAATACAAACAAGCATGTCTGTTAAAAAAAATTATTACACTACATAAAGTATTGGCGAATATAATCATATTATTGTAGTAAGGTAGATTTCTAAATTTCGATTAATTAGTCAAAAAGGCGATATTTGAATTTTCCGATTGAATAAAATAACATCAGTATAGAAAAACAAAGATTTTTATTCCATTTTAAATACACTAAAAATAGTACATTATATCTAACAAAATTAGTAACAGATGCATATTGGGAGATTTTGTTAATTAGTTTTCATACCTAGCAGCACCTACCTTTAAAAAGCTATTCGTAATAAATATATTTTAAATCTATAGTCGCTTATTAAGTTCTAAATTTAACACATTTTCAACAATTCATATGTATAGATTACGTTTTTAAACTATTTCCATTGTTTAAAATTTTTTTATAATTACATTAGTTAATTATTTTAACACGAACAATAATATTTTTACGTTCTCCCTTTATGTAGGTGATTACTATTTTTGATGGCTAATAATACATATCATGTAACCTGCTCTAGTTTAAGCATTCTATGTATAAATGAAATTAGTTTTTTCTAATATTAAATGGGTAAAACCATAAAATACAACGAACTCCTTAGATTAGCAACTGACAGTAAGACTAATTTTTAAAAAACATAATATAAGAATACAGTTAATGTATAAGCGGATTACTTATAATACATGCGCATATATAACGTAAACTATTAAAAAATATATAGTTCTATAGTTCTATCCCCCAATAAAAACCTAAATTAGATTGTCCGACGATGTTGAAGAATGGCCCAAAAAAGTACGCACCTGAAAGTCTAAATCCCCAGTAGTACCACTCTCATAATCGTAAATGGCAATGGCATGCGGTTCATGCAATCCAGTAGCAGAGTCCCTCCTGCCAGAAATTGCTGACGAACCACTGCCATTTTTATCGGTTTGGTTAATACTGTGACCCCCTATAGACCAAGGGTAACTAGAGCTAGCAGCTGAACCCCCTCCAAAACTAGGTTCCACTGACTGTTGGCCAATGGAAAATGCAGAAACCGAACTCGGCAGACGCTTATTGAAAACATCGGCCAGTTCGTTCACTGTATTGGATCTGATAGCGCAAAAATAAGATGAGAATAAATAGTTCATTTAGTAAACATAACAAATCGAAAGACAATGTCCTATTTCAACGAAAAAGAGCATATGCTATGGCGTACATTTAAAAGAGTTTTAAAAAGTTAGATGGTTGATAAAATTAATTTCTATCAAATTTATGCAAGCAAAAAGCAGAATTAGTACCTCTGTGAAGCCGGTAAAGAAGTTTCTGGTTGGTCAAACAATGGGTCAAATGAAAGTAGGTCAATGTCATTGGTGGACTTATGCCAAGAACTGAAAAGTCGAGATTATATATTATTATAAATTTTAAAGAACCAAGTCGTTTAAAGAAATTAAATTTTAAAGTGACTTTTTAGTATCAACAATTTTTTAAATAAAAATAAAAAGGGAGACTCAGTCAAAACTAAGAATATAAAAAAGTCATAGAACTTGAGAATACTAAGTACGTGTTATACTTCCGAGATTATTGAGATGCCGAGTAACGAAAGTAAAAGAATAACAAGTTTAGCAAGAGAATACAAAAGTTATAGATATAAAAATATAGAATAAAGAGATAGCAAGCTATAATAATAGATAGGTTATGGGTTATAGTATTCGTCGAGATTTTCCTTGACAAAATAAGGCAAATACGAAGGAAAAATTAAACAAGAATTATGAAATACAGTGAGCGACCCTGAAATTTAGATAATCTAGCAATAATAAAATCTGGTTAGCGAAGCAAGCCAAAATTTTTCACAGCATCGGTATACCAAATTACCAGCAATTAATGGGGAAATGTGGCAAATAAAAAATGTATGGACATACTCAAAATTGTTCATACACAATCTCAATTTCCTTGACAACTATGAACCCTCGAAGAAAAGGTATACAATTAAAGGCATTTAATACTTATCATTGTAAGGTAAAGTACGATTAGTATATAATTTACCCATGAATTATTGAGTATCTGAACAAAATATACGTATAGATATTCATAATGTACTCCGATACAGTAAAGCAACTTCTACAGCACCTTGTATACATTACTTATTAGGTAAGTATAACTTGTGATTTTAATAATATTATATAATATATGTATGTGTTTGTATTAAGTTGGGTGATTTTTATAAGTAATTTTAATATTATCGATATTTGTAGAAAACAAAGAAATAGATGTATGTTTTGTAAGACGGAGATGGTATTTTACAAATTTTACCACTATGGGCCATATTTTTACATTCAACTAGGACTCTTATATATTGTATGTTAAAATAAAATAAAAATAGGGCCCTCTACAAATTATATTTAATTATGGGCCCTTTTATTAAAGATAGACTAGGGC
>JAYRBW010142356.1:0-37012 GCA_036023295.1 Invenusta paracnida | reverse complement strand
TTAAAATATTTCAAATAACAAATGTGTGACTTTCTATACTTAAAATAGCATAATATGTGACTTTCTATACTCGAAATGACATAAAATGTAGCATAAAGTAATTAAAATAACATAATATGTTACTTACTATACTTAAAATAACATAAAATGTAACATATACTACTTAAAATAACATAAAATGTGACTTAAAATGTCTGGGAAAGACTTAATAAGTCACATATTATGCCACATTTTACGTATTATAAATTCCGATTCACTGGCAATGCTTAAATAAAGAAACAGACGCAAATTTTTCAATAGGTTTTGTAACAGATGTTGCCGAAATTGTAGTCTCTTTTGGGCCAATAGCCGTAATGATGAACTCATTTAGTAATGCTGGTTGCACTGTTTGATCTAGATTTAGATCAGGTTAAATTGGTAATTTGGTTTTAACCCTGCGACCAGATAATCCGAATATGAATTGAGAAAGAAGTAATCCACCTCGCATGTCAACGAAGTAACATTTGTTAGCCTAATCCTTAAGTTTCTGAACATACGAACTTATCATATCAGACCCTTGTAATAAGGTATGAAGCAGATGTCTCTCGTAATGTAGAATTCGTTTTGTTTTAAGATGTGCTAGAACTGTCGTTTGAATAGAAGCGAAGGTAACGGCTTCAGCCGTCACATCTTGAGGGGCAAGTAAAGCTTCAATTAAAGAGAAGGCAGTTTGACCACATTGAGATAATAACACTGCTTTGCTGCCAACCGTTTCTTTATCTGCAGCAATGAGTGCAAAACGTAGTCTTTTGAAGTATTGCTCCACTTAGGGGTAAGATAAAGGCATGTCCCCTAATTCTCCAAATCTGGTACTCGTCGCCATGTTTTATTTTGAGAAAAGAAAGAAACTTTAAATAGCAGTAGGATCGTTTATTTGGTATAGTATAGTAATCGTACGTTCATTCACGATTGTAACTTTGCTCCCGCCTATCGCAGTTCAATACTTTTATTGCACATAAGCAGCCGAGTGAATAATACTCACTATAATCATACACACTAAAGTACAATAACAACAACTAATACAAGCATGCAGCAGTAACTAATAATGCGTATATTACACTGCCATACACAGCAAGAATCAATACAACATAATATACAACATATAGGATTAAACACAATACATAACCCTTATTATTGGTAAAGAAATTATTGTGAGATAGTAGAGTTACTGTTATTATAATTTAATTATTATATTTCATAACAAGTTTGATAACAACTCTTAAAGAGGTAGCACTCATCCATGTAGGCAAGACAAAACCCTGTCATTTCACTAAGAACCATCTTACTCCCGAGATCAAAGTAGCTATTAAACACTCAAAAAGCCTCCATAAGAAATTGACTACCCACAGAAGATAGTGGATAGAGGCTTGTGCCGATGTTAACAGGATGGTCACGGAATCCAAAGAGAACAAATGAATCAATTTCCTTGTACATCTTGACTACAATGCGGATGCAAAAAAACTTGGCGTGTCATCTACTCCCTTGACGGAATCCAGGGACTAATAGCCCTAATAAATCCATAATACATAACGAAACAACGATAACATCAAACTCTTCCAAGGCCGATATTTTCATTAAACATTATGCCAAAGTCAGCAAACTTGTCTAAACCAAGGAAGAAAGGAAGAAGAATAGAGAAGGCAAGAACATCCTTAGACACGATGCAACGCCAGACCACCCAGTCAGTACACCTTCTGTATTCAAGAGCTCAACAAAGCCATCTCCTACATGAGAACTAGTGGCGCCGCTGGACTAGATGTCGAGATCTCTCCATCATTCTTGAAAGCGCTGAAAATCAAAGCCAGAACCTCCCTTTTCTCCATCTTCAACGAGTCCCTCAATTCCGGTTTCTGCAGCCAAAGCTGGCGGAATGCCAACATCATTCCTCTCCTCAAAACAGGAAAAACACAAAGCGATATAGCCTCTTTCATACCTGTCAGCCTCACATCCTGTATTGTTAAAACCCTGGAGAGAATGATAGTGAACCATCTTTACAACCTTGCCGAAATCAATGGCTGGATTAGCAGTGCCCAAACAGGATTTTGAAAGAACATGAGCTACGAACATGCTATCCTCAAAGCCGTCCAAGACATCAACAACAGACTACATGAATCTCCGTTCAAACTTACCACTCTTGCCTTAATTGATTTCTCAATAAAGGATTTCTCACGATAAAGGAGTTCCCATTAAACTCCTCCGCTGGATCCGAGATTTTCTCCTCCACCGTCAGGCCAAATTGAGATAAATGGCGTAGCTGACAGATTCTGTACCGTACACCAATGCCTTCTCCAAGGTTCAGCTCTAGCTCTGCTGCTGTTTATTTTCTGCATCGACAGCATTACGGAAGTAATCCCAACCACTTGTAACTCTATACTGTATGCTGACGATGTTACCATCTGGTCATTCTACAGGAAACTTGAAAAAGCGAGCTCTAACCTACAAGAAGCAATATCGAAAGTAGCCTCCTGAAGCAGAAGGAAAATGATGACTCTCAACACCGACAAGAGCGAGATGACTTTCTTTACAACAGACAGCCACGAATCGAGGTTCTGTCCGATCATCACCTTAGAAGGGAAGACGATGCTTTTCAATTCTACTCCTCGTATCCTAGGAATTAGCCTTGATCGTATCCCCTCTTTCGGGCCTCACGTCCAAAAAATTAAGTACATTATTATATTTTTTGTTATACCATATCTCAGGATAAAAAAGTAGGTAAATAAATACAATTTTAAATAAGAAATTTCTATATTATATAATAAGTAACAATAAAAACTATTCAATCTATATATGTATATATTTGAAAAGATAGTTAAATAAGTGACTTATGACCTATATACTGATCGTAATGTATGAGATTAACTGCGTTAACTTGTATACTTTGCGTCACCATGGAAAAATTCACAATTTGGAGACTTCAGTATTTGGCAAGCATATTCTGGCATTTCTAGCATTTATTCTGGCACTGTACAGTTTATTGCTATTATTTCGTCTTATCTCTACGTGGATAGTTGAGCTCTGAAGCTTGCCTTGGTTGTATATTGGTAAGTGTTTATATATGTTAATATAACAGCTGTAACGTTGTAGATATTTTGTCTATAATTAATTAAATACTTATATGGCCATTTGATTTGATACTAAGCCTAGGCTGCCTAAGGCTAACATCTAAGGAGATATTTTGTTACTATAAGAATAATATTATATAATTGTAAAATGATTAACATCGCCCTTAAGTCTTAAAAATATTTGTTGGATTTTTAATATACTGAAGAAATCAAAGGTGTGTGAAAAAAGCTAACTACAAATTCGAATGAAACGGTATTATTTGAAGTATATTCTTTATTGCAGTGAACATCTTAAAAAAATCGGTTAAATAATGTAATAACTTAACAAAATTAAAACAAAATCAAAATATCAAGAAGTATAGGGTGTATCGTAAAAAAATTCGCGTTTTTATGGAGATTCGTGTATTATATAGTAACATTATTTTAAATTACACAAGTAATAAAGAAACAATATCAATAGGTTTGGTATGTAATGTTTTTACATATAATAACCAGCTACGATTATATCGAGATCATTTGCTATTACTTGTATAATAATAATGTTACTACACATAAACATTTTCCAATAAAAACGCGGTTTTTTACGCTACGGTATATATTATCGAAATAGCTTGTATGTGAGTACACCTGAAAAATATATCAAAACAATGTCCCTTTAATATATGGTTATTATCATAGAGTAATCAAACTATTTATTTAATGTTTAATTACTGTACATGATTATTACACTGAGCTTTTATAATCCCTTCCATTTGTTGGATACATCTATTATTCGAATGTTTCTTTGTTAATCCAACCAATTCTTAGAATAATATCAAATATTAATGAGCAATATATAGAGTTCCATTACTTTGTCATCTACAGAAGTGATAATAAATGTATTAAAGGGAATGTACATATTCAACAGGAGGTTGTTAGTTACACATAAATTATAGCTATCGTAGATCGAGTAAATAAGTATGTATTTAGAGAGGTGAGGACATTATGAAAAAACTATAGATGCTATGAAATAGCATATCGGAGGAAAAATATAAGATTGGTACATACAGTATGTTCCAAAAGTTTCTACGACATAGAGAAAAATAGTTTTTATGAAATTAATATTAACAATAATTCGAAGTATACTCATAAAATGAAATTATACAATCAGAGTGTATATACAATAATGTTTAAACGGTATGTAGTAGGATACATAAATAAATTGTCATAGAGATCGACCTGCAAACCACCCTTGTCAACACACAAGTGCAGTCGTCTGAAGGTACGGCTTGTTGATGAATTCGAAAATATTTGTAGGGAAGCTGGCAAATTCCCTTGTAATGATTTCGTTCAGATGAGCTATATTTCTCGCTTATTGAGTAACTATTTTCAGTTTCAAGATTCAAGATTCCCCAATGTGCGTTATCGCAGGATGTCAAGTCTGGACTTTGTGGTGGCCATGGTGTCGGTCCAAATTTGCTGACCCTATAGTCTTGGTAATTTTCTGTCATACATTATTTTATTTTCATTGCCGTATGAGAAAGAGCCCCATCCTGCTGTACATGAGATGCCATGAGAATACCTTAAGCTTCTAGTGCATTCTAGTGCATGAATTCTTCACAAAGCATAGTAATGTAGCTTTCCGCAGAGACCGTGCTGTTGAAGAAAAACGGACCAATGAGATGCTTATCTGACATTGCTGCTAACACCAAAACTTTTGGGTGGTGCTATTTCACTTGTTTCCAGAAATGAGTATTTTGTTTAGACCAAAACGAAAGTCGCATACTACCATGGCCATCGGCATATTATACTGCACACTCATCCGTGAAAAAGAGTTTATCTCTTCGAATGTTGTTATCGTATTTTGCCAATATTTGTTGGTAGCATAAGACACGATTCTCATGATCTGCCTCACTGAGGAATTGTACTTTTGCTAGCTTTCAACTTCTGTACCCCAGATACTGTCATTACCACTGTAATTAAGTTTGTGGTAAATCTAGTTCATCAGATCTCCTCCCTGCTGACAAATGTTGGTTCTCTTCCATCGATTGAGTAACGTTCTTATGTTCGTCACCTCGCTCATATGTGTGTCCACTTTGTTGTAAATCATGGATGCTTCCGGTTTTAAATAACTTGAAATGCCAAATTTTTATTACTCTTGTATCTAGAGAATTAGCATCAAATCGTTCTCTTAATTTGCATTTCAAACTTATGGGGCAGCAATAGTAAAATCGCTATCGTGATACCAGGCGGGTGCTAAAATTCGATATTCAATAGTATACTCGCTTCTGTCTGGCATTTTCAGTAGAAAGTAATTTAAAGTCAAATTGTAATCAATAAATTTCAGAGTGAGCTTCAGAGAAGAGTGTGCGCCAGGAGCTGGACTCCATGGACCGGATTCCCTTTCCCCTCTGCACGTCAGCCCCATGGCGGTGGGAGGGCAAGGGGAACTGGTCAGTCTTCCTTTCTTTGCAGAGGTAATACAAAAACTCTCCCTGTGGCGGTCCGAAAGAGGGATGTATTGAAGACCATCGAGGCCTTTGGCCCAACCACGATGTCTGTGTATTCAGACGGGTCTGCGGTGATCACCCGAGGCAGTGTGTCCGACCCGGTAGTGGTTGAAAGGCTGCAGGCTAGGGGGGCGAACCTAACTTCGTATTTTGAGACTGAGGTCCTAGCTTTGAGACTGGCTGTGGAGTGGCTCGTTGAGAACAGAGTAGTGGGCGACTGTCCATCTGTTCGGACAGCCAAGCTACCTTGGCGGCGCTCAAAAATGACTCTCCCACCTCCCTGGGTTTTTATTACACGAGGGTGACTCTCCGGCCTTCGACCCTCGGGACTCAGCAGCTCAAAAGTATGTACTAACAGCTTTCGACTTCGCAAGGGCATATGACAAAGTTGGTCGAAAAATGCTGACAGTCAAGCTAATCCTAGCCGGTATCCCCCTTTGTATGACAAACTGGATCTACCAATACCTATCCGATCGATATGCTACTGTAGAATTCAATAGCACTAAGTCAAAACGCCACATATTCAGAACAGGACTACCACAGAGAGCGTGCTCTCACCCTTCCTCTATACCATCTGGGCAGCAGATCTAATTAAAGATATCAAACAAACTGGAGTCGAAGTCTATATGTATGTAGACGACACAGCTACTCGAGCTAAGGGAGATAACATTTAGCAAGCCAAATTACATGCTCAAAAAGCGGCAGATGTTATCACAAAATGGGCAGATAACTGGAAGATGGAAATAGCACCAGCAAAAATACAAGTTCTAGTCCTGAGCCAATGGCATAAAGATGCTAACATCAATATCTACGTTGCAGGTAAAAAGATCCAAGCAGGCAACAATGTCAAACTCCTAGGTGTAACCTAGATCGACTCCTTCACTTCGGCATACATACTACGAACCTTAGGAAGCGATTAAGACCGAGAACTAGACAATTTAGAAGAATTGTTGGAAGAAATTGGACCTTGATTAAGACACAGCTAGGACGGTAATAAATGGATACGTCAGAGGCTCAATCGAGGATGCGGCTGGAGCCTGGCTACCCGCAACAGCAGATTCTTACATTGAAAAACTAAACGTCGAACTTAGAAATGCGGCGCGCTGCATTACAGGATGCACCAGCACGAGCTCAAAATATGCAGCAATTGTAGAAGCTGGCATCATCCCCACCAAATTTAGAATCCAAAGTCTGGCAACAAGAATGTACACTAGAGCAAAGATTCTACTGGATGACAACTCACTCAAAAGTACAGTCCAGCACAAACAGAAGAACAGACTCTCCAGTACGACAGGGTGGAGAACAATTGGTGAGGAAGCGTATCGTAAGATCGAGGCAGACAGATGGACACTGGAAAGTAGAACCCTGACATCAATTGATCTGAAAATTTGGAGAAATCTCTCCTTCCCCAATTTTATCAAAGACAATCCCATGACGTGAAGCACCGGCAGAAGAGAGAAAGAAGAAAGCCTTAGAACATCTAGAGAATCTACAACCAGCTGACATCAATGTTTGGTCTGACGGATCAGCGGACGGAGGAATAAAGAACGGAGGAAGCGGAGCCAACATCGAACTCCCGGATGGTAACACAGTGAAAATCAGTACTGCTGCAGATGCTTTGTGCTCCAGCACTATAGCAGAATTGGTGGCAATCCGTGAAGCCCTCAGTACAATTCAAAAATATGTCAAAGGTACGGTCAGAATACATACCGATTCACAGGCAGCCATCGCAATTCTTTCACAAGAACCAACGGAACAAACATCCACCATTAATCGGGAGATCTGAAACTTCGTAAACGATCGCAGAGAAAATGTGAAAATCCAGTGAATACCAGCACATTGTGGTAATGATAATAATGAGATTATAGATAGTCTGGCGAAGGAAGGCACCAAGAAGAACCAGAGTGGTGCAGCAGTGGAATGCAAGGCGATTGTGAACGCAGTTAAAAGACTCGAGACTAAAGATTGGATCACTAAGGAGTGGTAAAAAGACTGGCCGGCGAGATGGCCAAGCAAAATTAATAATAATCAAATTCCAAAACCAATTAATAATATGTCCAGAAGTGATGTCATCAATATCCACCAAACGAGAGTGGGTCACCTGACTATCAGCAAACAACATCTCCATAGAATTGGTAAAAGCCCAGGGGAGTTACATATGTTACCAATGTAACGATACCGAATACAGAGAGGCTGTGTACACACCCGAACACATAATTCTATACTGTCCCGGTGTCCAGAAACTACGAAGAAGCAAACTGGGACCTGGCCCCATTATGGGCAGTGTCAAAGATGAAGACATCAGAGACATCGTAAACAAATACTGCAAGACTCGGGATGGCCTCAGGGCCACCAGAGTTTAAAAACTCTTGGAGGGGAACAACAACAACCCTCGGAAACACCTTCTCACGGCCGGAGAAATTGAGAGCAACCGAGGCCCCGACCCTATCCTCTGTGATGGCTGCGGCAGAAGATCCACTGTACACGAGCGATCCCCAACATCTGCACAACCCAGAGACGAACAACAGCTCCAGCACCGAAATTGCCATGTCAAGCAAGCACGCCACTGCTTCTACAGCTGGTTCTACTGGTTTTGTTTGTTCTGTTTGTTCCACTAAGCTCAGGAAGAATGCGACTATCTTTTAATGTCAAAACAACACTTGCAACTCCTTTTCCCACAAGAAGTCAGAGTGCAGCAAGCAAGCTTTCTATAGATACAATTATGTCCCAAAATGGTACTGTAGCACCCACAGTCATCAGTCCAGCACCAAAAACTTAGCCACCAGTGTCACCATTGCTGGAAGAAAGTTAGAGGACATCGGTAAAGTTAAAGTGTACTCAACGGGACCATCCACGCAATGCTTTTGTTATAAGAAAACTATAGCCAGGAACATTACTTCTCTGATCTGTTGTATATGCAAAAAACTCTGGCACAAAAAGTGCTCCAAGCTCACCAGAGAGGCGGCTGATCATGCTTTAGCTCATGGAAATTGGAGGTGTAGCAACTACCTATACAAGACGTTTAACCAGGCTGACGTTAATGTTCCCAGGGAACCTATCGCAATTTCAGAAAAGCAATCTCCCACGTTTAAAGACCATATAAGAATCCTGCAGTGGAATGCGGATGGACTGCGCAACAAAGTCTACGAACTTGAAAACCATCTACAAATGGAAGACATTGAGATCTGCCTCATTCAGGAGACTAAGCTCAGACAGACTGACAACACCCCTCAGATCCCAGGATATGCTTCAATCAGACAGGACAGGAGCACTAGGTTTAGAGGAGGTCTAATATCTTACGTGAAGTCCAACATCAACTTTATTAACAACTTCCCCACTGACTGCAGAAAGTGCACCAAAATTTCGCTTTTAAAATCTGAACCTCACAGAGGAAATCGCTCACCATTTGTAATGTGTACAACCCACCTAATCTATCCCCACGGAAACCGCTAACGAAGAACATAGTCAGCTCCCGTATGGCCGCAACGTTATCATCGGAGGGGACCTTAATGGTCACTCTAGCCTATGGGATTTCATTCAACCCCATAACAAACGCGAGGATGAGATCGAAGAGTGGCTGATGACCTCCGGAATGCCCTGCATCAACAACGGTTCTCCTACCAGAATCATTCAATGGCAGTGAGGGTATGAGCTCACCTGACATTTCCATCTGTCACAGCAGTTTGGTAGATAAGATGGATTGGACGCTTTGCGAAGACTTAGGATCCGACCACCTTCCCATCACCATCACCATCAAAGAAAACATAAGAACGAACGATCCGACCCCTTACAAATTGGCCAAATGGAAATCTAAGGGATTTGATTGAGACAAATTTGCTGGAAGGATTGAGGACGATATTAAGACGAGCAACAGTGACAAAAACTCCACCATAGACTCTAAAATCAAAACGCTTACCAGTATTCTTATTAATGCGGCCAAGATTCATGTGAGCAAATGTAAAGCCACAGACCGCAAAAGACATGTAACCCTAGAGATCCGTACTGCCATCAAAAAAGAAACAGCCTTCGGAAGAATGTTAGTAACAACAGGTTAGAATGGCTGGAAGCATGCAAGGATGTGAACAAGATGATCAAAGAGGGAAAATAGGAAAAGTAGAAAGACTTCCTTACAGATGCTGAGAATAATACAGACGCCACTAAAACCTGGAAACTTATTAAGTCTCTTTCTGGCATCGTGGAAAGCGGTTGTCCTAACGAAAGCATGATACAAAACGGAAAACTATCTCTACCAATTTAGGTAAATCGAATCCCATCGTGAAACACTATGCCGGGGTCAGCAAACTCAAATTCAGTAAGGAGAGGGACATAAACAGAGATTGTAAGCGCCTCTTTAAGACAACAGACTGATAAGGAGGATAGTTGCAACCCGATCACCATCAAAGAATTAGAAAATGCTATTGCAAAAAGCAGAGCGGGTGGGGCCGCTGGTCCAGACGATATTTCCCCCCCTTTCCTCAAGGCCCTGGCCAAGAAGCAAAGAAAACACTGTTGGATATTTTAAATGACTCTTTCAGTACAGGCTACTGCAGCCAAATCTGGCGCAATGCGACCATCATGCCCCTCCTCAAAGCGGGAAAACCACCGAAAGACATGAGCTCGTTTCGCCCGGTCCGCTTGATTTCTTTCGTGGCTAAAACCCTGGAGAGAATCCTTGTAAACCACATCTATAACATCGCAAAGATGAAAAGGTGGTTCAACCCATTCCATGCCGGATTTGGGAAGAACCACAGCTGTGAGGATATCATCCTCAGGTTTACCCAATATATTAACGACGGGTTTTAACAAAATCCGGCCCAACGCACAGTCCTTTGTCTTTTAGACTGCTCTAAAGCGTACGATAAGGTTTGGAGGGAAGATCTCATCCTCACAATGCCTGAGAAGGGAGTCAATCTTCAGTAACTCAAATGGATCGCCGGCTTCCTTTAAAACCACCAAGGCGTCGTTCGTGTCAACAGGGAGCACGGGAGCTGGTGCAGAAAAACTACACAAGGACTCACACAGGACTCGGTGATAGCCCAATTACTATTCCTCTTCTTCATGGACAGCATCCACAAGATTTGTCCCAGCCGCTGTCAAGATCGACCAATACGCTGACGATGTCTCCATCTGGGTCAGCAGCAACAAACCCCAAACTGCGGTCGACCAGATTAATGAAACCCTCCACAACATCGAACAATGGAGTAGAGATGATGGAAAAAGATGATGCTAAACACAGACAAAAGCGAATGTTGGTTTTTCACAACTAGCTCCAATGAAGCGAAGTTCACTCCCAATTTCACCCTAGCGGGGAAGAGAATGTCCTTCAACGGCACCTCGAGACTTCTAGGAGTTACGTTAGGCCGTACCGTCTTGTTCGGCCCACACACTGAGAACGTTGTGCAAGAAGGACACCAGTAGATGCAAAATCTTTGCCTGCATTGGCAACAAATCATACGGGTGGAGGAAGAAGAGTATGAAGTGTATCTATATCTCTATGATAATTTAGAAGCATCCTTGACTTCACAGCCCCTGTCGTGGCAACCTTGGACGTCCAAGACCAACAAACTAGCACTGGAGAGGGTGCAAAACAAGGCCTTAATACGCCACATCAATGTCATCTGAACACCACACCCGTGGAAGCGCTCAGACTCGAAGCTGACGTCAACTTATACGCTACCCACAGCAGGCAACTCATCTTGAAATGCGTATGAGAAAGCAATCAGACTTCCACTCGAACACCCTAAATCGCTAGCAGCCAACAACAGAGTCAAGCACCGACTCAAATGATCTAGTGGGAGACACGATGCCCAACACCGGGACAACAGCATCCCTAGCGAATACACGTTCAGGAAGCCTCTTGATCCCCTTTTTGAAACCCCATGGGAAAATCTGATGCCCAAATGGATAGTCAAGAGGTCTTTGAACACAAATAAGAAGTCGAAGTGTCTTGCAGAAGAACTTAAATCCCAAGCCCTGAATACCATCGAGGACATCAACTGCGATTTCACCATTTACACAGATGGCTCTGCTGCAACAGGCGGTACCAAAGATGGGGCTCGGCAGCAGTGCTCACCGAAGGATACTCCAGCGCCCTCATATTCTCAATACCATCAAAGCGAAAGGCAGATTGCTCATCTCTTCTTATGAGGAAGAACATGACGCCCTTTTGCTGGCCACACGATGGATCCAACAAGACACATCAAACAAGAGCTACCTAATTTGTTCCGACAGTATAGCCCTCGTCTCAGCGATAGACTCGGGTCGGACACCACCAAATCCATCAGAAAAACCTTGAACGCTATAGAGAACAAAGTGATTATCCTATGGATCCTAAGTTATGTAAATATCCCGGGGAATGAGATGGCCGACACGGCAGCCAAAGAGGCCACAACGATGGAAGACTCCAACAAGCCTATCTCCTTTGACTGCATCAAAGCCCTCATAAACAGGGATGTAAGGGATCATAGCCCAATAAACCCTAGAATAATGAAAACATACGAGGGACACTCGATTAAAATCGACGAGATCGCCATCCAAAACTGAAAGAATAGCTGCCTCATCGCCCAACTTAGAAGTGATCACAGTCTGAAATTCAGAACCTATCAGGCACTCATAGACCTTCCATCAACCCGACCTGCCCCTACTGCCCGAACACACTCCACACGGTAGAGCACTGGTTCCAAGATTGTCCCAGCACTGACGTGGCAAAGATGACAATTTTCGGAACCTTGTATGCTGCCCCTTTCCATCCTGAGCACGATGCCTCAAGAGGCGGTCCTACTGGCACACCTAACTCTTTAGTGAGCGTAGTAGGCCTCATCCACCACAACAACATCAGTCATGAAGGGTACGTAATTTAATTTGTCATCGCAAATCTGCCAGTCTCAGCTAAACGTGGTTCCATATCGATATATCAGAGGGCCATTCAAACCGAATTTGGTGATATAAACCTTCAGTCCATGATAGAATGCTACTCTAAGCAGACTAAAATCAATGGCTGACACCTACATTAGTCCGTACTCTGTATAATATTTCTTATAATTCGAAGAACTAGAAGTTAATTTTGATTGGTTGATACATTAATTATATATGACAATACTTATCACCTAAGTAAATATTATAAAGCCAGAGAATATTCTCTAAAGCAAAATAAATATATCAATATAATTAAGTATTTTATTTTCTGTTAAACGTTTTTTGTCTCTTATATTAACTTACAATGTAAACGAATTGTGTCTATTTATGGATCCTTACATCCATTAGATCCCTATTTGAATTATAAAATTAACAAGTTTCCTCGAAAATACTGTGCCGTACATTCTTATGCTTTAATTATGCTTTATTATTCCTTACAACATTTTTTACCCAAAAGATAATAATTGAAAATATGCACCACCTATACATTATATGTATATGAAAAATGCTATAGTCAATCTATATTACAATTTTATATGTTAGTTTTTTTCGGTCAAGCTCGACTACAGGACTATATTATATGTATATATATAACATTTCTTCCAAAATACCGAACCTACATTATGTTTTATATTTTTATTTTCCCCAAGAGATAAAATTTGGCAAAATGAACTATCGAAAAGCAATTAAAATGCAATAGTCTATCTCATAGAGTATAATGGTAGGTATATATGGTCTATCATGGTTTAACTATCTAAGGTTTTGTAGGTGCGAGACTTTTCGATCAAACTCTACAAGACTAATAATTCAATTACTAGAAATGATGTCCAAAATAGAAGGCAGAGTAAATTAAGAAATCTCTGCATTTGTATAATTGACTAAATATTCATACGGTTAGCGTGTGCTTTCCAAAAAAGTACTCCGATAATGAATAATAATATAAGTATTTCGTGACACCGCGTCCACACTATGCAATTTTTTAAGAGAATTTTATGAAACTAGAGTAGCATGCAATTTTATGTCGTCCACACTGTGCAATTTTTCATGCAATTTTTGGTTATACTCCGGTATCATGAAACCACACATGCGTTTTTTTCGTGTGATTTTGGCTTCTTGAACAGGTGCGACTTTTGGTACATTTTCGAAGTTTCTGTATTAATTAGTTTGTGATCGCTTGATTTTTTAATATGTGCTCATTCGACAGCAAGAAAGGATTATAACATTTTATGAACAAAATGAGATTTTGTGGAATCTCAGACTAAAAGGTTACCTATAGTAATCGGCAAAAAAGGGGCTCATTGCTGTCATCCATCTCAATTGAGCGTGGCATTGATGATGAGTTTAAAAAATATATGTGCGATATATAATAAATAATAAACGATTATGCATTATTCATACCTACCAAATTTCTCAATAATTATAATTTTCAATATTTTTAAAAAATTACTCCAGCTCATCCTGAAATAATTTTTAAGACATGATTTGTCAAACATTTTTAAATCTTCCATTATACCAATATGAGACAAACATCCTTTATTTCGGTTCATCCATGTCTTCACCCTATGTCTACCACTTTTTTTCTCTCTTTTACTTTTAAGTTTCTTATAAATGGCAAAAAATAGAATAGTTTCAGCCATTTTGAGATTCACGGAAAATTGCAGTACCAGATTCATGAAAAAAACGCACGAAAAAAACGCATGAAAAATTGCATAGTATGGACGTGGCCTGACATATGTACATTTTTATCTCCGCAAGAAAAAATATGTTTTAAGATAGAGGCCTATAGATTGTGATATAGAAGTGGTAATTTCTGAGAATAATTATTAAAAAAGAGCTATATGATAACATATGTGACCTTTAAAGACTATTATGAGAAGCAAAGATATTACTTTTAGTTTGCTAATGTCTTAACACTTTTAAATTACTTTGATTATGAATACAGAAGGAAAATAAATAAATCATATTGTTTAAACGTTTTGTCCCCTTCTTTGTCACTGCCATCTTTGTTCGCATTACGACCATTTTGGTTTTTTTATAGTGCAGAGTAAAATTTTAAATTACATTAACATGGGAGATCGGGGTCGAGGAGAGAAAGAGATTATTGGTCAGTATAACATTCACTGTCAGTGTCACTCTTAATGCATAACATCTAAATGTCATCTAAAACAGGCGAGTCAATTGGTCATCCATTTGAACCAGCGACCTGCAAATAACAGTAAAATCTTTAATGAATGCTCAAACGGAGGTATGTTATGTTTTATTTTTTGGATCAGAAATGGTATTTTTTATTGTGATATTATTTCTTCCTAACTAATCTAAACTTAAAGCCAGGTGTTTTAGTTTATTTTTGTTTATTGGTCCAAGGTAAACTTAATGGCACTGCAAATGTGAATTATTAAATTTAATCATTAATATTTTAATATATATCAGAAAAAGCAAGCCTACTTCATTGACATTTCTTTTTTTGTGTAATCTGGGCACATCCCTTTAACATGTGATATGATTATTACACTATTATTGTATTTTTTACATAATAAATACACATGCAATTGCATGTCATTGTCATTATGATTTAATCATTTTCTATTTCAATTGCATATTGAATTAATATTGCTATTATTAGAATAGTTGTCAGTTATATTATGGTGTCAGGAACAGGTCAGTCTATACATTACCTGCAAATTTGATTATATATATTTAGAGTAGACTGCAACTTCATGTCAATTATATTACATGTATTTCTCTTTGTAATGTGATCCTTCATGTATATTTATACAAGTATAAAAAATTAATCCCAGTCAAGTTGTACCCAAATTACAGTCAAATTACACCAAAATGTACCCAAGTAAAAATATAACTGCATAAATATAGAAACTTACCCATGTCAACTCAAAATGTAACTGCAAGTTAAGTTTAGAATTGATAATGATAAGAAATCAAATGTAAAAACAATTCTTTGTCATATATTGATCAATGTTTCTAACAGACTGGCTAAATGTATTGGGTGCACATCTTAACATCATAAAGTCAAAATGTCACAAAGTCATAACATCACCAATATAAGTGATGAGGTATTTAATTATAATATAATCAAACACTATTCTGAAAAGAACTGTTATAACTTTAATTTAATTACATTCAGAATTATTAAATAAATTGTGATGTATGCATTTCAAATTTATAATATATTTAAACATAATAATCTAAATTTGTTTTTATGAGTTGACTCAAAAAATGGTCTGTTTTTAATCAGAATTTTATTTATTGGATGTAAGTTAAAATCATATAGTCTAAGTCAATATATAATTAGGCTCTATGAATTTAAGTATTATATTATAAATATTTTTTCTATGATTTGATTTGGTGATATTTTGACTCATTTTGGTGACATTTTGACTTGGTGATGTTTTGACAGGCATTCACTGTATTGTATCATGGAACTGTTAAAAGTAACACTTTCTAGTATTCATATTATTATTTAAATACTAATAAATATTATTACAATAGAGAACTTGATAAAAATACTAGAAGTGACTAGAAGTAGACTGTTTATACCGTATATATAATAATTATATTATAGCTTTATGACTAGGTCTAGAGGCAGAGCAGCAGTAGTCAATAGCTGATATGTTAACAAAATGGACTTAATGACTATGTTAAAGGCAGTTACTATTCAGCATTCACTGAATAGCATAATTCCATTTCTCTTGTTTGTGCCACTGAAATATTTTAACACTGCTTTAAAGTGTTTTACATATTTTATAAAATCAAGAAATTCAATGTTACACTAAATTTTATAAAAAATATAGGCTGTGGAGTAAATGTAAAGTTATGGATGACAAGATAGTAAATCTTGACAACAAATCAAGCAAGTAAAGTGTTCTTTTGCATTCTGTTACATATTTTAAATTGTTATGAGTGTAGATATTTTTTGAATATGTATATTATTTAATGCAGTTTTCTATAGAAAAGCTCATAGTTAAAACAATTTCTGCACAATAAATAAAATTTTAAATCCCAAAGAGATAGTTGATGTTATCTGTAAAAATCCTAAAACCAGACTGGTGTGTGATGAATACTATTTATTTTATATAAGAGATTTAATATAGGCTTTAAGTCAATTTGTAAACTGTTTGGTAAACTTGAAAATGAGTAGTATTCCATGAATTACAGTTAAAATGTAACTGCATCAAAACATAACCACATCACAAAATATAACTGAGTTTAAGATTGATTGGAAGATTGATGGTCATATATTGATGGATGTTTCTTACAGACTGGAAGATTGATGGTCATATATTGATGGATGTTTCTTACAGACTGGCTAAATGCATAATATTATGGAACTGTTAAACAGCCACGCTTTAGCTAGCATTCATATTATTATTATTAAAAGGTTCAAAGTCATACATTTTATCATAAATATTATTACAGTAGATAACTATAAAACTAGTGTGTATTAGGAGTAGACTGTACCCCTGAAATATTTTTTATACATCTTTAAAGTGTATCCAGATTATAACACATCTAAACATTATTGTGAATAAATGGCCTATTATGATGATTAATAATTTATATGGTATTAACAATCAAATGTTTTTTTTTAAGTTTATGCTAAATATTGGCAGAAAGTTTGCTAGTCATTTTAAACAATATGAAAGATTTATTTCAAATATTCTAGAAAGTTTAAAATTGTATGTTACACTCATGGGTATGTTTTAATGCAGTTACATTTTTATCTGATCTCATATGCCATATGTATGTATCTTTTATTTAAACTAATATACTTGGATATATATATATATTATCTATACTTGAATTGAAGTGGAGCTTACATTAGGATATTAATTATAATATGCTTCCAATTACTACATCTAGGTACATTTATTATTGAGTTATTTCAATTCCACTGTATTTGTTTCTCATTCAACTTTAATTTGTTTTTTCTAATGTTAAATGAAAGGTTAATCATTCATAAGCTCACCTAGCTGTCTTCTTGTTCTGTTCATATAGCTTATATTAATGAGCTTATTTGATTACAAGTTGACCAGGATTCCTCAGATAGACATAATAAAAATAAACATGGTACACAGGGATGTGATTTTTCCATTTTTTTCATGGAAATCTGTAATTTTTAATATTTTAATGAATTATTAGGTTAAAACTAATAAAGTGTTAGGGGGTTCATATGTGCACCATTTTCATTCAGAAGTTGTATTTAGTAATTGTAAATAAACATTGTGATGATTTCTGTTAGTTTTTTTACTACTTATGATATACGCTTAGCTATTGGAGTTATGATTAATTACAAAAATTAAACAATTGTTAATTCAAGTATGTGTTTTTATAATTATAGTCAAAAATAAATTGATAGTTTGTCAGTTCATTACTTCCCACAACATTACCTTTATTATTGCTAAACCCAGTTGAGGGCTTCACCCCCAGACCCATGATTTTTCCATTTCTGTAATCCCCCTTATTTTGCAATCATATCCCTGTGTACATTTTGTGGTTTTTTTTTCAACTGTATTTTAACATTTATGTATGTTCTATCCAGTTTTTGATGGTAGTATTGCTATATCATTATTTTGGTAACACTAACCATTTTTATTGTCAACCAATATTATTTAATTTCTATCTTATGCTACTCTGGATGATTTCTCTGCAAATATTTTTTCTTGTAGATGTTTTCTCCTAGATGTACATTTTTTTAGAAGGGATGTATTCTATTCACATTAGTTTATGGAAATAATTCATTATGATCATTTTGACCTCAAGCTAAAGTTTGTAATAGTCTGTTTTCTAATGAGAGATACAACTATAAACTATAAGCACTCTCATCTCAGACAAGTGCTATAAGATCTATCCGTGTATTGCTTAATATGTAGCCTAAAGTGAATAGACTATAACCATGCACTGTAGCTATCCATACAAATTCAGGAATGTCATTACTGTTATTATGAGCCACATCACCAAATTTGGATTGAGAGGCCAACTAACAATATTCAGTGTTGTGATAAGCTGCAATATTTATTGCACTGCAATATTTGGACTGTTGCCTGCAATATGTGATATTTTGACCATATCTGCAATATTTTCATCACAGTTATATAATATTTTAAACTGTTGATAATGACTGTTTTGAACATTGAATTATTAGTGATAAGATAAATATATTATTTGTAAACCAAACAAATACAAAATTTCAACTCTGAATGAGAAGGCCAATAAAGCATATGTATATATACTACAATAATAAAGGAAAACTGACAATAGACATACTTAAAGCAACATTCAATTACAGTGAGCATAAACAGGTTTGTAGCCCTGTTGATAAAGATGGTACATTAATATGTGTGCAAGTAGAAAAACTAGTAGAAGTATCTCTTGATGGAGCATCAGCAATGTTACAGGTAGAAGGCACATAGAAAAAGGAGAGCTGTTTGAGCTGGGCTATAGAGCCCACCAAATGGACCTCCAGGTAGTTGGAAGGGCTGGCCTGTTTGAGTCTACCAAATAATGCCTAAGTTATTTGACCAAATGGAGTTGCCAAAATGCACCTTGAGGATGGCCCAACCAACTACCCAAAGCTCCACTTGTTGTTGTGAGATAAGGATAATCTGAAAAACATGAGAGAGTTCTAGTGGGTTGACAATGGCTATCTTAACCTAGGTAGCATTGACAATCCAAACAGGCAAAAAAAGGCTGGGCTCTTGTGAAAGGCTTCCAGGTTCCCTAGAAAACTTCTCTAAAAAGAAACCAGAACAAACATGACAGTGGATCAAGCATTGTCACAGCATAACCTAAGGAATACATTGACACTACCAAAGTAAGGATTTCTAATGAGAGCTAAAGGAGAGATATAAGTTTGAAAGTTATATAAATATATATGATCAATATTGTCCCACATGGACATTGGGATTGATAAAGTTTGAGTAATAAAATCAAGAAGAAGCCCACAGAACAAAATAGTTTGTGTAGGTGTGAGGTGGGACTTATGGTTTAATTGAAACCCTGCTTGTTCAAGTGTGGACATGACAGAAGGGGTAATGTTGCAAAGGTTTGACTCTGAGGCGATTAAGATAGGGTCTATAGGAGTCCAACAGAAAATATGTTTGGGAACAATTGTCTTAAGGACTACAAGCAGTGTGGCTTGTAAGATGGCTGGTGAGGGACTAATTCCCATAGGTAATCTGCAAAATTCCCAAAAAGAAATAAAAGACTGGCATATTCCTTGAGTGTTCCTTGGTGTTTATGTGTACATAGTTTAGTGTATGTGTAATGTATGTAAGGTATATAAATTGATGTTTTTGTCAATTACAACATAGCTACTTAATAATATACTGAGAATTCTGTTGTTTTCATTATTTGTATAGAACAGGTATAATTGGATTAAAATCTTCTCTTGATAATTAGGTATTTTGTAACATATTTTCAAGGATTTTATTGTTTGCAATATACAGTAAAATAGGGTTTTTGTAATCTGCAATATTATGGCTACAAACAGTTATCACAACACTGAATATTATAAAACTACTAATAAGTATTTTAAAGTCAAATAATTCTCAGCGTATTGTTGAAATAAGCATAACTATTTGAAGACAATTTGATACACAAATAAAAATCATAAGCATACTGTATAATAATTTTCTGTTTATAATTAAAGTGTGTCTATACTATACATTTGTTGAACATACAACCCTGGAAAAATTTAACAGATACTTTTTTGGCAAAATTAAAAAATATATTTCTAAGGTTATTGCAGACTGGTCACTATTCATATGTGGTAAAGCAGACTGCTGCATATAAGGTAAGGTGTCTTCAGTGGGCTTGAGAACATAACTGGATTGTGGCACAATGGTCCCAGGTTCTCTTCTCTGATAAGAAACCCTTACACATCATCCAGACTACACAATGGTATTATTACAAATCCATGTGTTCAACCCAGAGTACATGGGTGGTAGCAGTAAATTTATAGTGTGGAGCACATTTTCTTATGCATGCTTCATTCAGTTACAGGGATCCTAAAAGTCAGGAAATTTGGAGGAGATTAGGAGATCGCCCCTGAACCCCCTAACACCCTGTGTTAACACAGGATACCTCTAATCATATGTTCTTGGTATATATATATATATACACAAAACATGTATTATATTTATCCAAAACCATTTCTTTTTATTCTTAAAAGTATTTTCCAATTAGACTAGACTTATACAATTTTAAATAGCATGGCATAAAAACACTTGATTTAACAGAACAAAGAACAAACAAATTATTTGGCTGCTCATCTCACCATAAAATGGGGTGGATGATGGGGGAGCTAAAATATTTTCCCTGAAATTTGAAATTGATCTGTTAGGATCCCTGCACTTACACCACTGCAGAGAGAACTTGACAGCTAGGTCATTATAATAGAAAAGTACCTGTCCATTTTTCTGTGACCACACTGACTTCCTTTATCAGCAGGGTAATGCCATGCCTCACAAGTATTTTTTCACAAAGCATTAGTTTGAGCATGACATAATTAAAGTACTTCCATGGCCAGCCATTAGCCTTAACCTCAACACCATAGAGAAAATCTGACAGTATCTCCAATCAGAACTTTACCAATGTGTTATCCATGGCATGGACCAGATGCTTCAGGTTGCATCTGAGCTGTTTTGATACAACCTGATTGATTAAAAAAGCATTTATCTTTTATTGCTTCTCTTTTTATATTAACTTTGAAAGTTGTTGATTTAAAAATATATATTTTTAGTAACAAAAAAAAGGATTACCTAAAGTATATTGGTTAATTATTTCCAGGGTTGTATATATATATGACTGTAGACTATAAATCAAAGTGAACTAACAGTTATCTTTTAGGTGATTTGGGCACACAGTTTATGGTATAGACTATATAAAGACCATTTTATACACAAAAATGTCATAAGCATATCATATAATGAATTGAATTACAACTGATGATTTAGGAGTGGCTAAATTTCTATTACACTTTTCCAAAGTTATACAGTCAGCATTTAGATTTATCAACAAAGTCATTTATGATAGATATGAGACTCAGTGCCCAGTCTTTGTAAACATGTATGACTTTCAAGTGGTTCAAATATTACTAGTGCTTTCCAACAATTTTTAAATCTATGCAAACAGGAAAACAATTGTTCACTCTTTGCATGACAGCTATACAATTCACAAATCAAACAACTTTGAAAATAATTCATGTTGTAAGCCAAATGTTTTTAGCTGTACTACCAAAAGCTCTAGATTAAAATTGATACCAAAGAAGTTAACAATAGGTTTGAAATCACCAGCTTCTTCCAGCCACTAAAAGACCCTTTGCTGATGTCAATAATAGGTTCACACTTTTGCATTAAACATTGTAGTCATCATTGTTTGTGAACTGCTCTCTGATTCATGAAATTATTAAGTCAAAAACTTGTTAATAAATACTCCAATAGTAAGAGATGACAGATTCAGCTTCTACTGTACCTATTTCAAAATTGGTGGGTGCTTTACATTGACATGGAAGTACTGGTGGGCAGATATATTATTCTTTCCTTCTACTTCTTTGTTCACTTTGACCCAAAACTTATTGAAGGATTCCTCATTTCTGATATTTGTTAAAGTATTGGACTGTCAACATTGCTAATTCTTGACCTTTGCTTGCAGGTCTCTGGACTCTGATTATAAGGCTTTACTAAGGTTGTTGCAATTAAAAATCATATTGCAGCTCATCTGAATTCTTACTTAAAAACATGCCTCTAGTGTTGATCAATTGTTGATAAACCATTCCCACAATTCTTGTAGACTGTCATAGTTTTTGACTATACTTTTGAGAGTCACTGCCCTAAACTACCATTGTCTTAGGCTCAAAAATCGAATTTGTGGGAATGTTGGTGTTGTTACCTCTCATTATGTTGAAATAAAATTCTGATTTTCTAGGAAAACTTGACCAGTTTAGTGATTTCTTAAGTGGTTGCAAGTAGATCCTTAATAGTGGGCATTTCTTAGCACTATCAGCACATGCTAAATTCAGTGCATAAAGTGACAGCGTGATTCACTCTGTTTAATAACAGTTGCAACTCTAGTCTTTTTCCCAACCATTGTAATTGTGCCATCATAGCATTCATTGTCCTCTGCATTGATTTATTATTAAATTGAATTGTTGAAGGACATATTGGATGTTAAAGCAGCTGCGTTGGTTGATGAAATATAAGAAGTCTGACAAATTCTTTATGTGAATTTTGTATTTATTCGCCAACTAAATGCAAAAGACAAGCTGTTCAACATAACTAATGCCTGGTTTCATCTGACATGAGTGAAAAAATTGAGATGATTTTTTGTCTTATATAATGTCACAAATTATTGAATGTGACATCAATAGCAATAATTTATTTTGTATATCATTTGAAGTGTATTTTACTTTTGAAGTCATGTTTTTAAATTCTTGTCATCCTCACTGTATAACAGAAAAAGTTGCAGGTTTCTGCTATCAGATAGCTTTCACAGTAATACAATTCCTTGTCTAGCCAAAAAAAGTAACACTTGATATTTTTTCAAAGTACTTCCATGTTTGCCTTCTTCTCAACTGCATAAACAGAATATATCATATCGCCAATGTTGTGAGATAAAGCTGGTACTTTACTAATTCTGCTAGCTTACAAGACATAGTTAAAACAGTGGATGTAGCTGATGTAGTGGCGGAGGCTTGAGAAGAAATAGTTGTTGTTTTTGGTACACACTCTCATAATTACAGGTTGTATAACAATTTAATTTAAAATAATTCAATTGTGTTTTATAAATCAAATTTGTCATCTAATTTTACAAGTCCATGCTGGGTAGATTTGTATCATATTTTTATTTAAAAGAAACGACAATGTGATTGATTGAAACATTTTATGTGTGAACCAGTTATTAATGAATTTCTTGGATAACACTCATTCATACAAATGCTTATGGTTGCTACCAATTCTGTACGTCTGTACATATTTTATTTTTCATTTATTATCAAATTTTATGCTCCGTATATTGTGTTTCGTGCTTATTTACATATAAATAAATTTAGAGCAACTTTCCTGTGTATATCGTTACAATAGTCAATTGTACACATTTTATTTCTTCAAATTCGATGTTGTGTTTTCACAAGTAAAGTGATGCACATTTTTACATTGTTTTTGTTGTGTGTTAGTAAATTAAATTAATTTATATGGCGCGCGTAGCGTTACATATATTTTATTTTTGAGAATGTGATATATAATATATAATAGCAAAACATTTAATATGCTAGGTTTTTTGTTACTATTCCAGCGAATAAAGTACGTGGTGTTGTTAAATGGTTCAATGTCAAATCTGGATATGGATTTCTCACGCGTTTGGACACAAATGAAGATGTTTTCATTCACCAGTCATCAATTGTCAAGAATAATCCTACCAAATTTCAACGATCTGTTGGCGAAAGTGAAGAAGTTGAATTTGATGTAGTTGATGGCGAAAAAGGACTCGAAGCTGCCAATGTAACTGGACCTAATGGAAAGCCAGTAGAAGGAAGTCCCTATGCTACAGAAAAACGAGATCGATATGATGATCGTGGTGGTGGGGGTGGTGGTGGTGGCGGTGGTCGAGGATTTGGACGAGGAAGAGGAGGTTTTGGAGGTGGACGAAGGGATGATGTAAGTAATAATTTATTGGTGTTTTTTATTTGTCATTACTGTATTACTTAACGGGTATTTTAATCTAATTGTTATAATAAGAAAGATTTTTTTAACAATAACATTGTCATTTTTAGTCACTTTTCTAACCTTTTAATATTTGTAAATTACTTTTTAAGTAAGTTTATTTTCATTAAAGTATATTTGAAATTACAAACATACTATTTTATTTTTCAGTATGACGGAGGATATCAGTTCGGCGGTAGTAGAGGTTATGGAGATGGTGGTGGACGATCAGGTGGTCGCAGCGGATATGGTAGTGGTGGTGGTGGTAGTGGTAGTGGTGGAGAATACAACGACTTCCCAATGCAGAGAGACTACTATGGAGGCGGTGGCGGAAGAGGAGGAGGTCGTGGAGGCGGAGGACGCGGTGGCGGTGGATATGGAGGGTACAGTGGAGATGGCGGTGGACGGATGAGGGGCGGTGGTGGTGGTTTTAGAGACAGGGACAGGAGTGCTGGTAGAGGCTACAGCAGGAGGACTTACGGTGAGGGTCTTCTACCCTCTTTTTAATAACTCCTCAGTTTTAGCTTTAACATCTAATTCTTTAAAATAGAGCAGTAAGGCTTAAAATATATTAAAACCTTCATATACACATAGTTCGTGCAGGTCGGGGTATTTTGTTATTTTATGGAAAGTCTGATTTTAAAATGTGAAACAAATATATATTTTAAACATAAACAAAATAATTACTTCTTAGGCTGAGGAGTCCGGCATGTTTAGAGAGCTGCCTCAAGTCAAATGCTCCGGGAAAAGTATCTTCCAAATTTGGAGAATTGGAGTAAAATTATGTTTTTATATAGACAGGTAGGTTTACAGTTATAGCTGTCATTTTACATAATAACATTGAGTGATTTCAAATTTGGTATTGAGTTAGTGTTAGTGTAACAGTTAGTTACTGTAACTCCGATGATACCAACATCTACACCGATATTTAATTGTATTTATATGGTTAGTTTACAATAAGTACATAAACTTTACCTGGTTGATAATTTTCTTCGTTAAGTTATAGCCATATTTTAACAATTCTTATATGCATTGACAGCTGGATTTCTGTTAACCTCAGCAAATTAATAAAACTGGTTAGTGAAGCTTATTAAATAAGTGAATTTTAAGTACCCCCCCATTTTTGACTTCATAAAATTCAAAAAGCTTGTACTCGTTTATTAGCCGCACTTTCTGATATTTTATGTAAACATTTTTAACTGAGGTTTTATTTTTCTCTTATTTTCTATTAGATACCGTTAAAAAATAATAATTATAATATTTCTATAGCATAAGATATTGTATTAATATATTCAGCGCTGAATTTGCTTCATAAGTTGCCTACCTATGTTTAAGCCGCAGTCATTTTATGTAGGTGTGTACCTACATATTGTTCGAAGTAAGCATGACTCAGTTGGTGTGCCTAACCCACACAATATATCTAGGTACACAGGTACTTGTATTCATAATGTAACGGATTAAATGTACTCTTATATAAGCCGCACTCCCTAGTTTTGGTACTCATTTTTAAGAAAAAAAGTGCGGCCTATACACGATGTACACACATGTATATTGAATACGGTTGATGCCATTTTTATTAGTATGTATTCGTTATAATCTGTTGCTTTATGTATAGTATTCCATTAAAGATCTTTAATGAAAAACACCTATAAAATAATTATGGTTTATTTTTTGTTAGTAATTGAAATAATATTCAAGATTTATTACTTTATATTTTCAAAAAAAATTAACACCACAGTGACGGTAGCAATGGAAAAATTTGTAAATCGAATAAGTTAACATCTAGGGGTTGGTGTTATGCGAAAATAAACATTATATTTTTGCTAAATCTATAAAACTTATAAACTATTAAGTTTTAAACTTATTAAAACTGTTAAATTTTAAACTTATTAAAACTATAAATAAACATGATTATTAATAATACATTGATTGTAGTTTATTTAGTTATTATCAACAGGTCAAAATCCTGTGCAAATAAATTTAGTTTCTATTCAATTTTAAGGTTTTTGTTCAGTTTAGTAGTAGCTCAGGTGTTTCGGAAGTGTGAGTAAACACAATTTCAGGAGTTCAGGTTGAGTTATCACCTAGGTTACGCTAACTTAACTCTAATTTTGAAATCATTCATTGTAAAAACAATTGCACTAATATTATATTGATACCACATGGATATGACCATTATAAGTTTATAAATCAATAATAAATTAAAACAACCCATAGTAATAGACATGACAATTAAGAGAAGTGTATACTTCGATAATAATATCACTGTTTAATCTATTTTTAAGTATATAAGTATATAAGCAATTTTTTAAATACTTATTATGTGTAAATTAACTAAATAAATGTAATAATTCTTTCATGTGAATATTTTATTATCATATTAACAAATTTGGTACATTAACAAATCAGAGAAAGGTTAGGACAAAGATTCTTAAAAAGCGTGTGTACCATTTAGTTTTTTGCTATTAAATGTGGAATTATACTCTTTGGTAAATTTAAATTGAGCTTGTGAGTTTGTAATTTTACCTTTCTGATTTAAGTGTAATCTTTGAAAATATGTCTAGTTGCAGATAATTAAAGAGTGTTTCTTTTTTTAAAGACATTCGTTTTCTATAGTTACCACATATTTATAATATAAACTATTTTATGTCTGATGTGAAAGTTTTCTAGTGGATATATTAGGTTTAACCTTTTCTTGTGGCTATATATTGCCATTGTTCTTAAAAATATGGTTCTAACGAAGGACAATTCTAAAATTTTATTGAGGTTTCGGTAGGCGCGTTATACGTACATACATGATATAAACTATTTCCATATCCGACTCCTCATTCCCGCTGACAAAACTAGGTACGTTATAGCATGTGTAGATTTTATTGTGTCAGCTATATTTCATAAACGACTTTGTAAGTCGCAGTTATTATAATATTACATATTATACTTCTCTGCAGTGTGCATAATATAAATTGCATAATGTCTAATATCAAGCGTAAATATTCGCACAATTTTTCAGTATTCTTTTGATTGTACTGATACTTATAGAAAACCTTAAGTGTGTGATTAACCACACTTATAAGTGTAATTATTCTAAATCATATACTTATATTGCCTGCATTTCATATTGGGAGTATTTGATAACGTTAGTAGTTTATATTGCAGTAAATATACTCTACTACATACAAGTGGTTTATTGACTGCTAATTGATAATACATGCACAAACTGAAATGTATTTCAAAACTTATTAAGAAGGTTAACAACGTATATTGTTCTAATTTTTATTGAATAGATATTTTTAAGTATCGTAACATTAAGGTTACAGGGGGTTAATAACATGATAATAATTATGCAATATTAAAAACAGGTCAACTCAATAGTTTTAGTCTTAGGACTGACTGTGCCGCCCCTCTCGTACGTTCATAATATTGTTGTGCATATATTTTGTGGTATATGTGTTGCAATATTGTAACTCATTTCTTCTATTTTTTTGTTTCAGAAGATTGAGTTAACGTCATTCTTTTGGCAGCTGTGTATCATTGATTCTTAACTTCCTACACATAATCACGGGAAAATACATCTTTTTTCATTGTTCGTTATTTATGTCCATGTAAATGTGTTTGAGTACTCACTATTGTTGCTTTTGTATATCAGCAATAACTAATTATACAATATACATTTTATCACATATTACATTACATTTCGTTTTGACTTAAAAATTAGGGGACGGTTTAACGGATGAAAAGTGATTATTTTTATATATTTTAAAATTAATAATCTTACGATTATGGGCAAATAAAATGTTTTTGGGAGCTTGCAACTAAGTAGACGTTATTTGCAGAATATATTTAAAATGGTATACATAAGTGTGCCTGTAAAGTGATTTTAAGCGTTTGTATAAATACATATTACGTTTAAGTGGACCCATAGCTTCTTAGATGTCTGTGGGTGGACTTTAATTTGGAGGAACATTGTAGTCTACACTGACTGGGTATGACATTAAATGCCTGATATATTTCTACACTTCGAGTTCGAGTTTATTCCTTGTGCTCTCGACTACAGTGTATACAGTCTACTTCGCTTAAACCCCAATATAAGGTGATGTCCATATATGGGGCTCGCAGCTGAAATATATAGCAAATAAGAATAAATTCGACACAATATTCAATTGAACCTAAAATTATTTCGATAAATTAGATTTTTCTTTGAAAGAAATTGCAAATATATTAAAGATTTCCGATGTAGTAATTGTTATAACTTAGATAAATTAAATTGGAAAGTATCTTTCAAAAATATCAATGTTTAGTTAAATATATTAGGGGGCATCCATGTAGTGTGCGCGCATATTTTAAAAGTTTTTTGGACACCCACCCTCTCCCTGCACGCACCTGAATGCTTTTACAGACGGCCCCCCCATGCTTAGTTAATCAAAAACATAGTATAAAGTCAAATAAAAAAGCCAATTGCGTATAACAATTATTTTAAATAGTTGAATGAAACATTAAAAGTACGTATTATTTCATAAAATTTTAATATAAATATATAAATTGAAAAAAATTCGTTTCAAAACATTTATTGTTCTACGGTCCGTGCGTATCGATTATAATTAAAATAGTATATTTAAACAAAATAACATTACTAAAATTAAACCAAAAAAGTGCACACTCTTTTTGTTTACTTCCCGGCACGCATTTTGCCTTATACCCCCCCCCCTCTTGATGCGTGCACAATGGATGCCCCCTTAGTTAGAATTATTTATTATGATAGAGACATTTTGTTTTTTTTACTCTGGCTGCAAACATATGCATTTAATTTTTATGAAAAATAGAACCATTTCTAAGATATTGGTGAACATTTAAAATCTATCTCCACGGATATATCTTCATAATTTATGTCAAAATGCAGCTATAAACATTAAAGGTAAAATGCACCAGCCACAAATGTTTATATTTGCAATTTTATTTAATGTAAAATTTCAATATGAACTTTTTAAATTGACAAAGTATTGTCTTCCAGCCACTGCATTTTTACATCTGATCAAATCTCTTGGACCAAATTACACTTTGAAAGTTTGGATAAAATGTACTTTTTCTGCTGTTTCTAGCAGATTGACATAAGTAACTTAAACTAAACTGAAAAAATTGAGCCTATAATTTAATACGTTCCGTAGCATATACTATACTGTTCTGTAGCATAGTATGACTGAAATTCTCTAAACCTAACGAAGCTAGACTATGTTTTTTATACGCCACGTAAGAACCATGAAAGATCGTGCGGAGCATTCGTCGTGAGGCAAATTACCACAACCAATTGAATCAATGAATTATCTGTAACAATAGCAGGGCAATTCCATTTCACAAATATTTTAAGAGTTAAATTTAAGTTGTAAAAATGTTTAAATAATTAACTGTACATAACAAACAACATTCTATAGGGTAGGAAAAAAATAGTTGTTTTAGTTTTGGCTTTTTTTTTAAAATTATTTTTGTGACATTTTGTGGAGTTTTCTAAAATTTAGATTAGCTGTATTAAAGTAGCCAGTAGGAAAAAATATACCAAAAAATTAAATAGATTTATGTGATCTTTGACAGGAAGAAAATGGTTTTTTTTTAAATATTTGTAGTACCTATTCGTACAAAAATAAATTTAAATGAATTCTAAAATAATGTCTAGATCAGTTACGAATTTTGACGTTTTTTTATTTGGAGTTTTCAGTAATAAATGTAAAGTTTAATTTCAGATATAAATTTACCTGCTCATAATGTATTGAAACTAGTGAAAAAATAATATTGTCGAAGCTGCTAATTACTGTCGTAAAAAAATGTAACTGACAGACACCAAATCCACTAATTTAAACTTAAGAAGGTCTTAGATAGTATTATATAAAATATAGTGATCTTTAACTTTGCATACTCATGACTGGATGCATTTTTTAAAGTTTAATTATGATTTGTTTTAATAAGTATAAAATTACGTGTCAATAAAAATTATCAGTTTTTTTCTATAATACTAAATGATTTCAAATGAGTGCCTTGATGTTTTATCTTATTATTTTCTGAAGATAATTATACATTTATAATTGCTTCGAAGATTTTGTGATTATTAATTTAGTTTAGATCATATAAAACATTCTGATGAATAAATATTTTTAATTTTTCTCTTATTAGGTGTCTGTCAGTTACAAATTAAGTTCATGTATTTTCCAATTTATTTCCAAAAGAAATGTATGAGACAAAGGAGAAATACCAACACATTATATACTAATTTTCTGAATAAATAATGAATTTTAAAATTTTTTCGATATGACTAGGAGTTGAACCCAGGACCGGTCGAGTGCTCTACCAACTAAGCTATCCTATCCTACTTCTAAATCTTCGTTCTAAACTATTAAATGACTATCTGGCAGAAATTACAGGTAATTAGATGATTAAAAATGACCAAATTTTCAGGTTTTAATTTTTGTATTAAATATTTGTAATATTTCTTCCCTATTTCAGAGCAAATGGCTAAATCCTCATCTGAAAGAATGAAAATTTATAGACAAAAAATGTCTAACGAAAAGAAAGAATTTTTACAAAGATGAAAAACAGAGAACAGCAAAGAAAATGCAGCTCATGGTCTGGAAGTTAAATTTGCAGATAAGATAAATAAACTGAAAAAAGATCTGATCTGAAAAACAGACTCTCAAAAATATTTAAACCACAGGCTATAGGAAATATTGCCAAAAGAATTAGTGATGTTTTACCTAAATGTGGTGCTAAAAAAGTACAGGTTTTAAAGAAGCTAGTGTCCCAATTTAAGGTGTCCACTGTTGACATGAACATAACTACTGCAAAAACGCAGTTATTTACAGATGAGATCAAGAAGATAGAAATGTTTTACTTCTCTGGCTGTGTATTATTTCAATTGCCAGGTGAAAAGGACTTCATTACAGTTAAAGAAGATGGAAAGAAGGTCAGAATTAAAAGGAAAATACTTAAGTACCATGTCAGTTATGAAAGTGTATAAATTGTTTACTGTAGAAACCCTAATGAGGTTGGGAAGCCTGTTTTTGCTAGTCTTCGCCCAAAAAACGTCTTTCCAGTATCCAATAAAGATCATTCAGTTTGTTGCTGCATCTACCATGAAAACTGGCTATTGTTAAACCAATGAATGCAAAAAGTTCATCCGAATTTACTAACTGCCAGCCAGATCTTGGATAGGACTGTATGCTCTGAGCCCATGGATGCTTGTTATCTTTGAAAATGTGATCTGTGCAAGGATGTCACAGAGGTTGTCAACACAGTTGAAATCATTTTGCAAAAAAGAGCAGACAATAAAATGCTACCAGTGGGACAAAACTAATGCTCATTATTTGTAAATCGTCTAGTTACGATCTAGTATATAATGTACACCTCTTTGTTTAATTTCAAGACTTAGTATATTCTGGAGAAAGGCTACATAAATTCGAAGGACATTATGAGTTTTGTTTTTCTATTCTTATAGTATTTATAGTATATATAACAAACTGTGAAAATACTTCCAAATAAGAAATTTAATATAAAGACTTATTTATTTATGAGTTTTCATAAATTTATAAATAGTTTAAGTACATTAAATAATATTACAATAGTTTAATATTACTAAAATTATAATATAATTCTGATTGTATATCCTGAATGCTTTTTATTAAAAGATTGCGTCCTTTGTAACAAAATGTCGGCCAGTTACGAATTCGGTTATCTGTCAGTTACGTTTTCCTTTTTATGCTATATACAACAAAGGTTTATAATATGAATAAAAAATTCACAAGATATTCCGCCGTGAAGATGTCAATAATTGGACAATGGTTGTTTCTTGAATAACGTGGTACAATCACAAAGTTATAACATTTAAAAAAGATCCTAAATATTTGTGTTACATTTTTGCCTGTCAGTTACCCATTTTCTCTATTTTGAGCATTTTAGAAACATAATTAAAAAAAATCAAAGTGAAATGAAATAGGATATAATTTATGTTTATATATTCAACTTCTAGAGATATAAGTCGTAAAAGTCTTGCAAATATCTGTCAGTAACGGTGGAATTGCCCTGCATCTAAATTTCGTCGCCTACAACTTTTCCAAGAATTGGACATATATCAGTCTGATCTACAGAATTGTCAACTGCATTCATCACAATGTTGTTCTTCAGCCTTTTCGGACGATGAATGTAAAGACATTGACAATGCTGCACAGAAGGTGAGAAACATTATTGATAATGAACGAAATACTTTGTATTCTATCTGCAGAATCATCACTCACATGGAAAAGCTACCACCAAATTTAGATGTTTGTCGACCAGAATTCACCTGAATCGGAATTCACGACTTTAGTCTCCGGCGGTAAACTAAGTTGTCCCTCGAAACTGTATATGCTTTTTTTTAACAGTACTGCATGTCAGTGCATAACAAGAGTGATTCGTACACTTTGAATTTTAACTGAATTTTTTATCTGATATTGACATTATAACTTCAAAAATGACCCGATTGAACAACATTTTTTTCACCAGACTGGTGAAAAGAAGAAATGATTCCTGTGGTCCAGTTTCTGCTGGAAATCAAATGAAGAAAAAGAAGTTCATGGGATAGGTAAGTTCACTTTTTCTTATTGAACATTTGTAAACATATGGTGCTTGAAACTTTAGCATTAACTAACACACTTATCTTTTACATATTACTTAATAAATGACTTATTTTGCAACACAAAAATCCTGCTACTTTGTAAACAACTAATTTTCAGTCAGTAAATAATTTTAATTACAAATAAGAAAACTGTGCCTAACAACTGTTATTTTAAAATTTTATATTTAAGCACTCTCTTAGTCTATAGCTTGCTTGAGAGAAATCGCCAGCGCTGCATCCCTGTAAATGACTCATCTAATAGATATCCATGGTACTACTATATTTGATAGTACCCATGTTTACATGCAGTCATTTGACAATCAAATAAACAAATATTCTACATATACAATATAATATATGCTACAATAGTTGTCATGTGATGCAGTCATATTAATTTATTGAAATTTCATATCATGAAAATGTTAACTTATTAATCTCTATAGAAAATCATTACATGTGACATATAAATATATTAAATAGGTATAACATAATTAAATTTGTAAATATTATTTTGTTCCTATTAACTATATATTACAATTATATGATATAACATTTAGTAAAAAGTTGAGGTGCAACTATAAATATGTATTGGCAATTTATATTAAATAACAAATATTGCAAATGGAAAGCAACAATACGGAATTTCTAAGAAAGGTACAATAATTGTTATTTATAAAGTAATACTTTTTAATTTGACATTTAAATATATAATTTAAATAAATAAATATTTGTTCATCAAAATTGATTGACAAACTATATTTAATAAATTTAAACAAATTTGATGTTGTTATTGATTCTATGCTTGCTTAATCATCCTCATTTTATGTGTACCCAAGATATGTTTCAACATATAATATAATTACATCTATGAGTGTACTAAAATTATTATAATATAAACTAATATTATTTTATTTATTAAAAATTGTCAACAGTATTCAACCCTGCTGAAATAGACAAATACATTAAAGTAGATGAACAAAAATGTGCTTGTTTAGACAAATTGGTTGTATGTATAAATAGACAAATAAATAAACTTCGATGTACATATGTAAAAGACAGGACATTTGTAGGGACAAAAATGCTGATATAGACAAATTCTACTGTTTATATATAACTGAATAACAATAAATCATATAAAATGAACTTTGAACATAACTGCTTGTTTTTCTTCTTTCTTGTGACCAGACACAGGTAACACACAATGCAAAGATTGTCCTGAACATCAGGAGCTTTAGGTACATGGGGAATATTGACAAAACTGGCTGATATAGTAGGCCTATCCTGTTCCACACTGATGTGAGCTTACTATCTTGCAAGATTATGAAGGAACAGTTTATATACTTGCCCCATTGAATTGGTGACAATGCTTATGTTTGAATATAATCCATTCATTATACATATATGCTGTTATACCAAGCAGTTGGTCAAATACTTGCATAGTTCATTGACAATTCTTTTTCTTAAAATTGAGTACTCCTCGATGTACCAGGAGTATATTATTACCCAATTTGAACCGATTATATACCATTATAGACTCAGACTTACTTGTCTCTATTCACATACCCACCCATATGTTCACTTGGCAAGCAAAGAATTGTTTCGAATTTTTGTGGAGAATGACATTCTGGTATGTACATGACCATAAAAAATCATGAAATAAGATAACTAAGTAAAATCTCTCATTGCTAGCAAATTACAATTAATAAAATAAGAGGTAGTACAGCTAACTGTAGGTTAGCATCACAAAGAACAGTGTATGTGTCATTATGGAGCAAACTCCAAGATAATTAATATTCAAAGGAAGCAGCAAATGGAGGCCAGCACAACAAAAATAGTATTTAATTATTATTGTTAGCATTCATGCTACATGACAGTCAATATACCAAAAGAAAACTGCCAATTATATGTTTGAGCTGTGAAGAACACAATCTGTTAAGTCTTAATGAGTAAGCATGTTTAAGAGTAAATGGACAGATGCTATATTTATTCAAAATAGTCTATGGGTCTAAGGACCCCTCCTTGGTACTCTACATTAGTGTACTAACACAAAGTTTCTGACTAATGTAAAGTGTAGAGTATACTTAATAATTTCAGCTATATAAGAAGCACCTTATGTTTATATATAAAAGCTCAAAATTTAGCTAAAGGAATTCTAGGACACTTAGAAGTGGTCTGGAGGCAATCAAACAAGTATTAAAAGCTAGTCTATAGATACTTTATTTTTAAATCAAGGGAAATCAGACTCAAAGTCAATCAAAATATGTTGGTTTTTCATTATTGTCATACTTATATTATAACATATATTATAACTATAAGTCATAAGTTACTTGTAATTGAATTTAAAAAATTAAAAAGTACGATATGTAAATTTACTAATTCATATTACAATACATGTCTCTAAAACGAAATTAAGATAAATCCTACAGAACATTTAAAAAATGAATTTTAGACAGTTGACTGACTGGATCAAATGATTTAAAAAACATTGGCAATCATGGAGAAGTTGGCAGTACATATTTTTTAATGCATAAATATTTACAAAAAACAACATAATTATGTCATAATTTGTGTTAAATTGTCATTATATGTTCTTCTACTTTCCTACATATTGGTTTTAAGATGAAATAATGCAATCAATTTGTTTTAAAAAACTAAATATTTTTCACTTGGTCTTTTATTTTATTTAAGTTTTATTTTCGATTTAATGCATTATCATGTATAATGGCTGGGAGACCTTGAGCACACTTTACTATATCTGACAATGTTATTTTAAATGTGGCACAAGTTAATCTTTGTGGTGTTTATACAGTAACCAATAACTCAGAGGATACACTTATGTATCTGGCCACAAACAGTTTAATTCATAATGAAATGCAGTGTGTAAAGTGCAATGTGGCAATGGTATACTCCAACTGTGATGCTGTACAAGTGTAGGTATTGCTCTAGATGCAAATGTAGAAAATCTATTCTGAGTAAATTTTATTGCAGACTCCAACTTACCCATTTGCAAGATTTTGGAGCTAAGTATATTGTTTACCAATAATCATCAACTGGTACAACTTTTTTTGGGACACTGAATGTCAATATTTCATTGATCACCTAATGATGATCTAGGAGGCCCAGGCAAAGAAGTTGAAGGTGATGAAAATCTTTTTTAAGCAAAAATACAATTGGGTACTGGGAATGGTGCAGTATAATAGCTGAAATGCATGTATGATTGTAGTTCCCAATTGCACGCACTGCAGACACACTTCTTCCCATTATCCAAATCTATATCCTCCCTGGTATCAGGATAATTAGCATTCATAGTGTGCATATAATACTCAACATCATGTATCTGTTAACCACTTTCCATTTTGTAGATCCAAACAATCCCACAAAAGGAAACTGGGTAATGGCAAGGCCAAGTTTTATGTGGTGCATGACACCTCAGACTCATTGTTTCAGTCTTATCCATAAGATTCTGTAGTCTCTTTCCAAACTAGTTTTTCTACTATTCTTTATTGGGTGAAACATTATTAATTATTAATATTATTGCCCCTACAAATATGTATTAACCATTATTTATATATACATTTATATATATTTCTCACTCATTATATATAATGAAATATTCTTGAATTTTTTTGTTTATTTGTAATGTTTTAAGCATTTTTGGAGAAAAAATATTAATTTACAGTCAATTTCTCCATGATTGCCAAAACATTTCTTATTTGAAAATTTATTGTATATAAACTATCAGTACACATTATGTTTAGCACCATCCTACTTTTATTGATGCAAAGAACCACTTAAAGAGAAGCAATTGTCAAGGTTGTTTCTATTTTGTCACCAATAAATAAAACAGTATATAACTAAAGCAATTTTTAAACTAAATTAAACTAAATTTAGTATTATCTTTAAAAAAAATAATGATATAAAATAGTAGTTAAACTCAATATTTTATATTATTGATTATGTTACTGTATAGTGTATACTGTTCTTTCTAATTATTTATCAAACAATTTTTTTAAATATATTTCATAAGTTTTGTCAAATATATATACCATATTTCTCTGCGTATAAGCCCCCCCTTCTTTGAGCCTCAAAAATGTTGATTTTGTATGACCCAAGTATAAGCCTCCCCCCCCCCTCTTAATACAAAATCTTCTAATATTAAAT
>JAYRBW010142345.1:0-14985 GCA_036023295.1 Invenusta paracnida | reverse complement strand
TCAGGTATGCGGAGAAAGACAAACAGGTCAATGAGGTCAGGTATGCGGAGAAAGACAAACAGGTCAATGAGGTCAAGTATACGGCGAAAGACAAACAGGTCAATGAGGTCAGGTATACGGCGAAAGACAAACAGGTCAATGAGGTCAGGTATGCGGAGAAAGACAAACCGGTCAATGAGGTCAGGTTTGCGGCGAAAGACAAACAGGTCAATGAGGTCAGGTATACGGAGAAAGACAAACAGGTCAATGAGGTCAGGTATGCGGCGAAAGACAAACAGGTCAATGAGGTCAAGTATACGGAGAAAGACAAACAGGTCAATGAGGTCAGGTATACGGCGAAAGACAAACAGGTCAATGAGGTCAGGTATACGGCGAAAGACAAACAGGTCAATGAGGTCAGGTATACGGAGAAAGGCAAACAGGTCAATGAGGTCAGGTATACGGAGAAAGACAAACAGGTCAATGAGGTCAGGTATGCGGAGAAAGACAAACAGGTCAATGATGTCAGGTATGCGGAGAAAGACAAACAGGTCAATGAGGTCTATTTGCGGATAAAGACAAACAGGTCAATGAGGTCACGCATGCGGAGAACGACAATGAGGTCAAGGATGTCAATAAGGTGAAGCATTTGTAAAAAGATATTGAGGTCACGCATGTGGATAACGACAATGAGGTCAAGCATTTGTAGAAAGATAATGAGGTCAATGAGGTCAGGTATTCGGAGAACGAAAAGGATATCAATTTGACAACATCATTAAAAGATATAACTGTTTAAATTACGATTAGCCAAATATTTTTAAAAATCCGAATTCATTAACGACTGTTTATTTTTTCTATTTTTCATTTTAGTTCTAAATCTTTGGACCATGTTGTCGATGATTGACTAACACAGACTCTGGAACATGTTGAACCTTCTCTTCCAATAGCTAAGTATAAGACCTCTCTACAGCTTTTATTACTTAACTAGTTTAGTTAATTATTTTAAATGTTTCCATACGGTAAGTGAAGCTCACCTTTCAATTTTGATCGAAGTTCATTTTTCATTTTGTGCATCACCGTCATCTTACTCTGGCCCTCCCTAAGGGGAGATTTCTTTATCCAATTAGCGCAGGAGAATTGAAAAAAGTCCTCACAGGGGTCTATAGTTTCGTCCATACATTCCAGCATATAACTTGCTAAGTGACAGTAAATGTGCACACAGAAGAAATAACAAATATCAATCAATATAAAAATACAATTTTCAAACAAAATCAACATTCTGCTTAAAAAAATAGTTACAAAATTTTGTTGAAAATATTTTTATTTTTTTGTTTTTTTATTCCTTGTTGTTTCCGATTTATATACTTTAATATTTCATATAAAGACCTACAAAATATATCAAATAAAGAAAAAAAGCTGAAGCTGAATTGTCATATAATATATATAGTTTATTCATAAATTTTTAAACAAAACCTCGCTAATCAAATGATATATTCAGTAAATATTTTAACATTTGATAAAGAAAGTAATCTTTGATCATGCATTATGGGATGTCAGTAGTCAAATGCCCATACAAATATTTAACTTATTTCGCTATTTTAAAAGAAAAGGCTACTTTTGGCCCATAAAGTTTTTTATCTATTGGAAATTTTGTATTTGGCTTTTGTATTTATTTTAGAATTGTAACAAATTGATGTGACATCTTTAAGTTTCTTTCAATGTAGTTACCTGTTTGAAATTCACTGTCTTTGTTTTTTTCTGTTAATTGCAGTATTTCCCCATTTTTAATTTTCCTGATTGTAGTATCTGTTTTTTTGTCTTTTATCTTTTATCTTTCTCTGTGTATTGCAGCACTTAAACGATTATAATCCTTCTAAAAGTTCATCTAACCCCTCCATTTAATTTATTACACAAATCTTTACGTAATACTGATCTTCGCGACTTGCCTGTTCCAGCTGAGTTGTATCTACACATCTATGTATGTATTATCGCCTTAGTACGTTCTGTATCACAACGTGTATATTATCTTTATTGATTTGTACTTACCATCAGCTCTGAAAGTATTTTGATTGTAAATGTAATTTTTCTCACTCTAAATTTGTCTCGCCTATGAATAGGTTGTTTTACATCGAAATAGAAGGCTTATTTTGTATAAATCATTATTATTTTTCAAAATTTTAGTAGTATTTTGTAGCACCATATCTTATTTATTTTAGAATTAATCAAGGCTTTTCACCCTCTTTAAAAATATTTCCTATTTTCACTCCAAGCATGTTTTGTTAGATATGAAATGAAAATATTTATTATTTTTATACATTTTTGACATTAATAATTAATTAAGTATTTCTCAATTTAATTTCCTTTCGTTCACAATATATTGTAACACCACTAAACTAGACTAAAAATAAAAATAAAAATAAATTTATCTAAAAATTGTTTGCAATATTTTCTTCATTGTAATTTTAATAATATTAAATATATGATAAATTCAGAAAAAACTAAATTATAATATTCAAGTGAATATAACTTCCCATGTGATTCTTTAAGAATACCTTTATATGTTGTTTTAAAATACGAAATTGATTACACCTAAATCTGGTAAGAAGGCAGTTAAACAAAGGACGTTTTGATTTAAGTAAAATTCATTTATGAATATGATAAAAATGATTAGTTGCGACTATCTCGACCTCCAAAATGCGCTAGTTCGTTTCATTTAAGACCTGAACCTATTGAAGGGGGTTTCTGCCTCCAGATATACCCGATTGAATCTAATCCAACAACAGTTTCGTACTCATGGCTATTTGTGGTTCCTTTGCAAATATGAAGCTTTTCTATATAATAATAATTATGGATAAAAATGTCTAAAATTCGAATATCTTTTGAAAATTAAATCTTTCTATAAAATAAAGGAGTAGATTTTAATTTCTTGAAATAATTACCTTTTTTAACGCAGGCTTTTGTGAGACACACATCTTTATTCTTGGAGGCAATGGAGTAAACATAGATCACCATTATTAAGAGAACGATAGTCACTAAGAAAAGAATCACAAGAAATAATAGAAAGAATTTTTCCCTCAGGGAAAATGGTTTCTTTTCGTCTGTAGACATGTTGATGAAGTTCCTGAAATATTTGTTGTCCTCAACACGAGCGTATTCCGTCGAATATTGAACTTTCTATTTATTGGGAAATGTTATAACTGCGACACACTATCCTTTCAACATTATTTGTAAGTTGTCAACATTAATAATAAAATATATAATGACCAAATTATCAAAAAACATGTTCTTTGTATGTCTTGAAATACATATATGTCGGTATATACACAGCGATAGTCAAGAAAGTAGTTCGACATATCATTTATACAGAAATAAAGGATCGTCTTTTGATTTGTTCAGACTATACTTTGCCAAAGTTACTATTGGATAATTATAGAAAAAATCATACATATATGTCCCATATTTAAGGCACCTCCCTACAGCTACCTATGTACATGAACTTTGAAATAGGTGTTATTATAGAAGTTCAATTATTGTTTGTACACGACAAACATGGTTACATACCCCCTTCACATAGACGACAACCAAAAAATAAACTTAAAACACAACGTTAATACAACAATTAAAAAATATGGCTGTTGATTAAATTCTCTCATTAGAAATTTGATATAAATATATCGAAATAGAAACGAGAGGGTCGTTTAAAAGGAAAGTCGAGAAACGAACTTTTTGATAACAACAAGTTAAATAATGTTGATGATCGCAGTTTAACAATTTAAGAAATTGTAATGGATATAATAGACACCAAGAATTATTTGTTAGAACACTTGCTGTTAAAAATGCAGATATACATAGATCAACATGTAACATGTACACTATATTAAAAACTGACAAAATAAGAAAGCAAAAATTAAGCAAAATTCTTGGCAATGGAATATTTTCACAGAAGTACGAAAATTCACATTAATGTATAATTATTTATTTTAATAAGTAAATTAATATAATATAGTAAACATAAGGTAACTAATACCTTTGCCAAGATTTTTAAATATTTTTTTTTTCATGTATATATTTTAAATTATTCAATTTAGACATATATTAATAAATTGATCTGTATATATATGCATTGTAACACTAAATTTTTAGCATCTTTTAATGTCAATTTCTTCAATAGCTGATCAACGTTTAAAAGACATAAGTTTAACTTTTTGTCTTTAAAAAAGTCGCTTCAAAAGGCTTTTATTTTTGCGACGCCATCGTTTTTGTTGTGATATCAATTACCTTTTTGAAAAATATGACTGGAATACTTATTAAAGAATATTATAGAATCAAAGAATTTAATGCATACAATTTAAATATTTACTTTAATTATATATGTAAAAAATGGTGAAATATACAAAATTCAACTTAACAGAAGACATCGCTCTAGTATAATTAATTTTCTTAAAGAATTATACAAGAATCCTTAATTAAATGAGTTATACCCAATTTTGTGAATTTTATAAGTAGGTATAATTTTTGTGTAAATTCTTGAATATGGAAATGTGAATATTTTTATCAAAAATAAGAACCAAAAAGTATTTTGTGTATCAACGTGTTCTGCTTTATCTTGACATAGTTACACTTTGGTTTTATTTAATATGGCTTTTTTACAAATGTGCAATTTAATTGTCACTTTATAATCTTATACGCTATCATTTCGTAACATATTGTCCGTTAAGACTATTGTACCTACTGTTGAACATAATATTATGGTGCTTCTACCGAAAAAATACATGTTATGCAGATAATGTATTTTCCAAGGACTACTTTAAATACATCAAATGCTTCAAATATTTTAAATAGATACTTAAATAGTCCTTTAAAAGTCGACATCAATCAAGAAGACTGACGAAAACAAAAAAGAAAGAAACACTTTTCCAATGAAATTAACCCAGGCTTTTAAAACAGTTGTATATACAAACACCCATATAAAAGTTTAACTTGGGTGCATTTTTTTTCTAGAGCAGCTGACGATTACGTTGATATCAAAATCGAGGTTTTTTTAATGCGTCCTTGTCTGATCTATTTATGTCCAAAATAGGCCTATTCTCCATAAAATAATAAATTAATAAAGCTGCTAGCATCTCTCAAGCTAATTGCTAAGGCTTGACTTAACAATGACATCGTTTAATTGTTTTATTAATTAATAATGACAAATATTATGTGAATTAAATACTACGAGAACCTTACGAGATACTTATGAAAAGATGGGATGAAATGTATGCTTAAGTTTATATAAGTATATATTCATAAATGATATTAATACTTAAAATTTAAAAGTTATTGAATAGTAATCTTGCGTATAAACTAAAAAAACCATATGACATATTTTTAATGAATTTATTAATTAAAATGGGATCGATATTTTCATGTATCTTTACATCATATTCATGGCCGAAAAAGATGAAATAGCAGAAATGAATGACTTACATACACATAGAGATAAGCGTCGATGAAAAAGTTGCTTTAGAGACATTAAAACTAATAAATAAATATACAAAAGAGTGAGTTAATTATTTAATAGAATTAATAAGACTTTTAGCTGTACTGCCATTAGCATTTAAAAACAAATTGCGAGAGGTACCTTTATGTAATTAATAAATGCAGCTTTGAGAACAAGTCTAACTTTAAGATTACTACCATAATTTTCAAAAATATGAATTATTGGTGTCTGTATTTTTGAAATATTTTACATGATGATATTTGTATTCCTCTTTTTTTATAAACTATATTGTAAACTATTTTAAACTATTTAGTAAACAACTAGAACTGTAAATTACTTTATTTATATAAAGTAATGCATATTAATATGAAATATGGCGTTGTATGTAAAGTTTTAATTTACCCATTGAAATAAATAAATATTAATTGCATGTTATGCATTATTTTTTGTGTTGTTTTAGTGAATATAATAATATGTAATGTATTGTAGGTATGTGGGTAGCTTGTGACAAAGTATAATTATTGTTAGAATATCAATTAGTTACTTTTGAATCATAATATTATGTTTCTTACGTTTGTTAGTGAAATAATATTTCTGATTGTTTACTGTATTTTTACATAGCATAATAACGTAAACGCCATTGATAGTTGGTTACTTTAGTATTTTATGTAAAATTAGTGGGGTAATAACATTTATTTAATATCATACTAACGCAAGCGCCATTAATTGGTTGCGTGAAGCAGTAAAGCAAATAATACTCAAATCTATATAGCATTTTTAGGTATTCTTATTGTACCATATAGGTTGAATTTCAATACAATTGGATAATTAATAAACAAATTATACCTAATTAACCCGCTGCAAAACTTGTTTTAGCTCTCCACAACAATTTACTTTTGCCGCTTACGTTATAGAATGCTATGAAGACGTCGAACTACATAAAATGGATGATGAATTAAAATCAATATCATGGTTACAATTCTAATAACAAAACATGTGTTTGTGTGAGTTTTATTGGTTCAGTAAAATGTATCATTTCCATTAAGTTTTTATAAATTTTTGCTCTCCTATTTATTTTTATTTCCAGTTTAAATATTCATATGTTACATATTGATCTATTTATGGATTTTAACAGTAAAAATTATAACACTTAAATGTTGGCACCTTTTTATATAAATTTCTTTAATGGCTGTACTTAATATCATTAATATAATTTTTGCTCATTGCTTTTGAGGAGCTCGTTTTTTGGCTTTCATTTTTGCGACGCTTTCGTTTTTATTTAGACTCAACTCAATCGTCTATTATAAAATGATTTGGCTGAGTTCTACAAAATGTGAAAATATATAATTACATAACTACATAGAACATTTACCTTTCACACAATTTAGCAATGTATCTGCCTACTTACATATTCCATACATATATCATAACCATCAAAATATTATATGTATTTCAACTTTTTATTGTAAAATAAATTGCGTATGAACCCAGTCATTCTTGCCCAGGCTCCATTGATGAATCTTCACGTAGATTATGACTTATAGATTTGACCATGAACCCAGTCATTCATGCCCAGGCTCCATTGGTGAATCTTCACGTAGATTATGACTGATAGATTTGACCGCCACACTTGTTCTTTCTTCATAGCCAGAGAAACTCAGAATTTGTATCGATAGGAATCCGGTTACGGTAGAAAAGGTGTACGAGTTTTGTCCATGACATTGATATTGTATGTTCTGTCATTTTATATTAAATATACTGTATCATATTCTATATTTTTTGTATGTAATATGAATGCGAACTATAATTTGTAACTTCACTGTGAATTATATTTGATATCAAAGTTTTCGTTAACATACTGTGTATGATGGATGACGTGCTCTACTTACTGACTCGATATTGAATGTCGTAATAAATGTATTAAAGCTATTTTGGTTCTCACAAATATATTATTCCTTATCACAGTATTATGTTCTTTATATAATGTTTTCATATATATTTCATGCATACATATGTATATAAAGTAAGAAAAGAAAAGAAAAAACATGTATTGTGTGAATACTGATGCTAGCAAATTCTTTATAAATTATAAATCATATAAATATTTCTTACAAATGATCTTTTTGTTCGAATAATGATCCTAATCTTCAGTTAGGTACGCATCTAAAAAACTATTATGTGAACTTTGTATTGCTTATGAAATATATATTATATGTATAATCTGTCGCAAAAAAACGTTTACAGAAAAATAATAGTATACACTATGCATGCTGCACTGTAGTCGAATAACTGACTTATATGTGTACGTACATACCATAGAAATCGGAGAAAATAATAATATTATCCGATCTCCATGATAAATACACATGCATACACACACCACATGTACGTATACAAGTATGTCTTGTTGTCAAGTTTACTTATTAATGTTTGTTTTCATTCATTCATATCTGAAATTTATTTTAATAAATTTTCATAATTCACGCTTAATTCCATTTTTGTGTACACATTGTGATTATATGATAAATGATATAATTACATGGCCGAAGGAAGAGAAGGGGTGGATGCGAACGCATCCTCTCTGAGTAAAGCTAACGCCCCTTCTATCAGTTTTTGTAAGGCATTTTACCAGAAGATATCTTTAATCTTTTTGTTTTTTTAGAACCTACCCTATTATAGCATATATTCAGATATCTCCTTAAAACTATCTAATGCTTTAATTCATAAGATTCTCTACTGCCGCTCATTGTATACGTAAAACTGTTTACGAATCTGCCATCTTTCTTCAAATTATCTACTCCGTTCAATGTAAGAATCTCAACTTCTTTCTACCCTTTATACGAATTACTTATTTCAGCTAAAGGATTCTCTACTGATTCCTTTGATAGTTTCTCTACCACCGTCTTTCAATAATATTATCTTTTTTGACGCCATCGATATGATTCTTTATTACTGCCCTACATAAGAATTCCTATTTCCGCCTTCCAAAAGATTCAATACTGCTGCCCACCGTTAGTTTCGCTACTGATGTCCTCAACAATTTTTCTCTACTACTATCTTTTACCGACGCCCTTCATAAAATTCTTTACTGACGCCCATGTATAATATTTTCTAAATAAGATTCTTCGCGCTATCGGGCTTCAAAAATATTATCTATTGTCGCTCTATCTATATTTCTGCTTTCTGTAAAACATTATACTTTCAGCGTCACTCTCAAAATGTTCATCTACTAAATAAAATTACTGGCAAGACTCCAACAGATTCCGACTCTTTTTTAATTTTTCCTGATCAAGTTTGAATATAGGAAACATTCTAATAGCGGTGATTTCATGACAGCATTCCAAATGTGCATAAATTATTCATATTTTTAAAATGTATAATTAGGAAATTCAAATAATATATTATGAATAGACTTTCCAAATTTTACTCAAAAGTAGACTTATGTACTCTGATATTATTTTTATACATATACTCGAAATTACATGTATATTTTTAACTATTTCATTGAGTTATTTATAATCCAAATTTTCGTGGAACTTAAGAAATGGTTTATACTGTTTTGCTTTTTTAAGCATGATACAAATCTGCAATTTATTGAATAAATAACTTTTATAAATTAGATTCTAAAAACAGTTTATTAGTACAGCAATGTAGAAAATCTGTGTATGTATTTATTGTCAATTTGATAAGATTTGGCTACTAATTTCGTATCTTTTGATATGGCACATGCACTAAAAGTCTGGACTCCCCTTTAAATATTCCTTGATATACACCGTCTTAATTCGATAAGGCATAATTATATCTTTTATCATGTTTAATTGTAAAAAATATGTCATTCATATTAATTGGCACATTACTTGATACTTGGTATAATTCGAATAAAGATAATGCCAGTTAAATCTCTTTGTGTAAAAATTAGTCAATTGTCCACGGCTATTGATGAATGTTATCTATCTGAAAAAACTCAACAGTTTTCAATAAGAATTAAGCGTTTTTACTGTAATTAAAGGATTGTAGTTTAAAAATATCTGTTTACAATTCTCAAACACGTTCATATACACATTATTTTTTCGGTTTTTTTATTATGTTCAAGGGATGTTGATAGAACTGCAGGTGCTTAAATTTTCAAATTACAGAGGTCCGTTCCTATCTACTCCAATTTAAGGTTTTACTGATGATGATCTCTAAAATGTTTTCAATATCTATAGTATGTACCTATTTGTGAACAATTATATAACATACATATGTTTGTTTTTCGTAATAGACTCATGAGAAATTATAACTATTTTTCTACAATTTTTAATTTTTAATCCTAATTGTCTTTAAAATAATTGAGGCTAAACCAAACCTAGCACGATTATGAAAATAAAATGATTGGCTTATATGTATAGGTATAATATGCTAACAACTCGGATTAATATATAAAAAATCTAAGACAATTGCTCATATGTATGTTACCTTCACCTATAATCCGAAGTTAAAAATGTCCAATTAAAATTTAAGTATTTTCTACGGTACGCCCCTATATATCAAGACGCACCTCCTTTTGAATAAACCTTCCTACAGCTCGTATGTAGTGTAACAGACAGGCTACTAAATATACAATAATATTCAAATTTTAAATCTTGGATAAGCTTGACTGAATCTTCTTTAACATACCCACTGGAGGGTGCATAAGTGAATCGAGATAAAAAACGCCCATAAAAAGGGTTAAAGTTATTTGAACTTTGCAAATAGTAAATGTAGAATAATTCGTTTAATTATTAGCTTGAAAAATATATATACCAGGGAATACTTAAAAAAAAGCATATTATTGTAGTAGTCATACATAATTTATAACAGTTTGACACTACTGTTTTCTTACACTAAAGATTTTGTAGAATAATACTTTAAATGAAATATTTCTTAAATAGTAAATGTGTTAAAAAAATTTAGATACAAATGCACAGCTAACTGTATTTTAAAAATTCGTATGACGTAAAAATTGTATAAGTTTAGATGATTAATCTAAAAATTATAAAAATAATACTACTTATTTCTTATTCATTTATGCAAAATTCATTAAAATACAGCTATTTCTTTCAACACAAATGTACAACGCAATATGACATCAATAAGAGTCAAATGTTTAATTACTCTATGAGTAGTATATGAATATTCATATACTATATTTGAGTATTCATATGAGGTGTATGAGTATTCATATAAGGTATATGAATATGATAGGTATACTTCAATTAATATGAATACCATTTACTAAATCTTTGCTAAGTCTTTTAAATTATAAGTTTTGTTTTTCATGGACAGCTTGATAACTTTTCCTATTATTTTAACGATGTGTGATGCGAGTAGGATATAGCATTATTTAAGTTTAAGGATATTTCCCGTTCTCTGAATAAGATTTATTTCCTCTTTAAAAAATTATATACTAACAAAAAGCATTAGAGAAAAAATTCGGTTATCCTTTTTATTGGCTGCTAATAGTAAATAAATAATCCGGATACATTTAAACAAATTATTCTTAATGCGTATATCCATAGATTAATAATATCCATAAATTTTAGAGTTAATATTACTCAATGCGTATATACATATGTGTATCAATAATTATTTTTGTTTTTCTTAGAAGTTTTTGTTTATAATTATTAATAAATTATACGATTGAATAATTTTAAACACATACAAATATATAAATATTTTATTCAACATATTCAGGGATAATTAATTGTTTATTTCAATATAAGCACAATGTACATTAAGCTCACAGAGTATTAAAAAAACTAGTAGTAATATTTGTTTTGTAGTAAACAATTTTTGATAAACTAACATATTTATTGATTGTTTTGTCTTAAATCGTATCTCCCTTCCCTATATATAACATATAATATCGCTCAGCTGTTTTCTTAGAATTACCGTTTGGCTAAATGTCAGGAAAACTTCGTTTAGTAGCTACTATAAAGAATTTTAAAGCTGTTAAATCTTTTTTGATTTCATCTGCATCGGGATTTAATGAAGAAAATTTGAATACTAAAGTTGAAGCAGGTGAATGATCATGTTTCTTTTCATACTAAAACTATTAATGACACTGTAATTTGTCAATGCACAAATACAATGTTAATATATTAACTAAGTAATGTATTAATATAATATTAAATGTTTAGAGTTATATATTTTGGCTTCATAATGTGTGCTACAAAAATTTGCCAATATGGCTTATTCTAATTCTATGACTATAATAATAATATATTCAACTTTAAATCTTACAGAATTTATTTGTTTTACTTTACTTATTACTTTAATTTATAATATTAATGCTATTGCTAATATCTGATAGTGAAATATAGTTTTAATGTGGTTATTCTATTTATATAATTTCACTTTAATTTGGCATTTCATTACAACTACAAGTACTAAATAGTTATTTAAGTTATTTTTTAAGTAAGTGTTTAAACTTTAAATGACATAAATTAAACATTAATTGTCATGTTGAGAATCTCAACATATAAAATTTCTAGTAAATGTCAAAATCTTTGACAAAAAGCAATGTAATTAACAAGTAACCCCTATACACTGCTAAAAGCAGGCCCTTGCGGCTGCAACCACACCATGATTATCAAGCATCTCACTATCCTTTGGCTTTACAATAGACATAGTATTACAATATATAATTTTTTTTAATATATTTCTTCCATTTTCCCACATTAAATTATTTTGTGGTTTACTATGATTCTCAACATTTACTAGAAATTTTATATGTTGAGATTCTTGACACCTATGGACAAACTAAATTAAATTACAAAGTGGTTACAAATACAATGCTATACAACTGCCACTGGAAACTGGTCATGCTCCCTAAATTATAGAAGACTGCTGTACATATATGAGAAATAACTGGAGACAGCCTGCCAGTGGTCTCTATCTTTATAATATAAAATATGGGGTTACTGGATGGAATTACCACTGGATGTTATTGATGACTAATTCAGGGTTACTGAGATATTAATATGCTCAGCTTATACCATATATACCAATAAAAGCTTTCATTTTTTAGTACATATGTACCAATAATATAACACTATATATTATTATAACAATGATATATAATTATTTATATATATCAATAATACTAATGTCTAATAGACACTTTCAGGTAATCTTGAAGATTCCTGCATTTAATTATTTTTCGCACTTTTTATTTTTATAAACCGAAATTTTATAAAATGTTCATTTATTTTAATTATTTTTAATGTATTTTATATATACATTAAATGTACATATATATTATATACCCATATATATTATTAAAAGCTGGCAGCCGCTTGTGGCCGCAACCATACCACGATTATCAAAAATCTCATCAATTATTAACTTTTAATTATAAATATAGGTATATAACATATATGTATATGTATATATAAAAGTGTTCAAAATAATTAAAATAATGAATATTTTATTAAATTGCAGTTAATTAAAATAAAAAGAGGAAAAAATAATTTAATGTGGGAATCTTCAAGATTACCCACTTTCATAATATAGAAAGCTAATAATACTTAGAAAGTCACTCAATCAGTAACTTGTCTTATAATACCACCCAATAACCCAACATTCTTATTAAGCAGTGTGCAATTAATATTTTGTTTACCGGGATTTTTGACCAAAAAACCGTACTCGGCTGGTTGGTATATAAAACACTGAGTACATGAGAACATGACGTACATGAATACTCGGTAAAAAATTCTTACTGAATGGTGACTCACAGGTTCTAGTCTTCATAATTCAAAAATGACAGTTTAATCAAGTAATAATACATTTAAAGCAAAAATAATATTTTAGAAAAAGAAATCAAACAATTACCTTGTTTAAACACATATCTAATAAATTGAATATGGCAATATCTTATTTCTGTTGATTATAATAATCTCCTCAATTATTAGACCACGTTATGTTTAAATACAAATAATAATATGTATAATAATTGAAGAGATTCTTGATAATGGTGGTGTGGTCACAGCTGCAAGTTGCCGCAGCTTTTAATAGTGTATATGGGTATATATAATATATATATATATTTAAATGTATATATAAAAATGTTAAAAATAATTAAAATAAATTAATATTTTGTTAAATCAATCAAGGTTTAATAAAATAAAAACTGCTAAAAATAATTTAATGCTGGAAACTAGGAGATAATGGTAACTTTAATTGATATTTCGATTTATTTATTATATATAAATATTTATTTGTAAAAATGAAGTTAACCCATACTCATAGAATTGACACTCAATTTATGTTCAATAGATGTATTTTTAAACCAATAAAAATATATTTTATTAATTGGTTATTAATATTTAGCCAAAAATTAAAAAAGCAAAAAATTTTTTCTATGTACTCTACTCGACTATCTTAAAGTGTACTCAGTTGGAAACTGGTAAACAAGAAATCATTTGTGCCCTGCCTCATATTCAAATAAAATGTATGATTCAAACAATCAATTTAATTAGGTTCTCAACTGGTTGGCCCAGTTAGGAACCTAACCAGTTAGAGACCAATAATACCTTTAGAATATAATTTATAAAATAATAATATCATGTATTAAAAGTCACATCATAACTAATTTCTTAACTGGTTGGCCAAGTTAGGAACATAAAACATTTGGAACTTTGCCAACCAGTTAGGGAACAATAATACCTACAGAAAATAATTTATATTAAAAAAGTAGTATGTATTAAGTCATACTATAATTAGTTCTCAACTGGTCAGCTCAGTTTGGAATTTAAAAAGTTCTTAACTGAGCCAACCAGTTGAAAACCTAGTTGAGGTGTGACTTTTAATATATATATATATTGAGCATTTTTCAAAATGAAAAATTGTCAATAGCACTCTTTTTACCAGAAATATAAAACTTTTAGAATGAACAATATTTTTGTCACTCTTTAATTTAAAATGGACTTGGAGCATCAAACCAAAAGATTAAGGCAAATCAATGCAGACTATAAATTTTAAATTAATTGGTGAATATATTATATAAATGAAGAAAATAAATATTATTCATGTAAATAACTTTCTTAAAATCAAACTAACCATTTTATATTAGTCATATAAATTCAAAATAATGTTTGTACTTTGACTTGGACATGGGCATAGGCATATTGGGAATAAGGTATGTCAATGTGGCTTATTTAATTTTTATGATTTTACTGAAATATGATTTTTGAAATGAAAATTTTCTAAAGAGTGATATTAGAAACATTAATAGGTAATAATGATTATATTTTTGGAAAATACTCATTATTATTTTAATATAAATTATGTTCTGTAGTTATTATTGGTTCCAACCTAACTGGTCAGTAAAAGTCTGAACTTTTTAGGTTCTTAACTGACCTGACACAGTTGAGAACCTAGAATAGATGGATAGTGACTTTTAATATTTATTTAATATTAATATTTTAACTATTAAACTTTTTTTCCAGATTCATTTCCTGATTCATTTCCAGATTCAAATCACGAACCACAAGTCCGATTTA
>JAYRBW010142334.1:0-14985 GCA_036023295.1 Invenusta paracnida | reverse complement strand
CAGCTCTAGTCATTAATGCTAAGGAGAATAGGCCAAGCCAAGAACAAGAGCTTCAGCAATTAGCTTGAGAGATGTTAGCAGCTCCTACTCATTAATGCTAAGGAGAATAGGCCTATCTTTGACCGCTAATAAATCTGTAAATAATAATTAATTAAAAAAATAATTAAAGTACAACCATTAAGGAAATTGAAATAAAAATGACACCAATATTAAATTGTTACAATGCAATTACCGTTAAAAATGCATATATATACATATATATACATATATATAAATGAATAAGTCAAATGTATATCTAAACTTTAAAATTCCTTAAAATAATTAAACAAAAAATAATAATAAAACTTCATGGCAATGGTATTAACTGTACTTATTTTTACTATTTTATATTATTTAGCTTATTACCTATCTAATAACTAAATATGATTTACCTGAGTTTCTTTGATTCTGTAAAAATGTTCAATTGCAATGAATTTATTCTTAAATATTCGTTCAATTATTCTTAATAATTTTCAAGTTTAGATATACATATTACTTATTCAGCTAGATATGTGTATTTTTAACGGTAAGCATTGTGACAATTCAATCTTGGTGACCTTTTTATGTTAATTTCTTCAATGGCTGACCTCATTTAATCAATATCATGTTAGCTTTTGCTTTTGAAGAGCTCTTTTCTTGGCTATAATTTTTGCGTGTTTGTTTTGATATATCAGTTATATTGCTGACAGTTAAAATGTATATAAAATAGTAATATATAAGTACGATGTATGTCACAGAGTTTACAATATATATATATATTCCTTATTCTGTGATATATGTACTTATGTATATAGAAATTAAAGTTAATAAATATATTCTGAAAATTCTGATACAAATTCTGAAAATGCTTTGCATGATGATGTTTACAGATAAAGAAACTTATATGTGTACGCAGATAATTTCAATTAACTAATTAATATAAAGATGTAAAAGTAATACTTTTAATAACATATCCAAATAGTTTGTGAAGTTTCATTTTTGTAATTTTTATGAAGTGTTTGTAGTTAATAGATAATACTGACCAATATTAAATGGCTTTAAAATGTTGTCTCGGTGCTCGTTTCTCTGAAATTTGATGAACTTTCGAGTTTGTGCATTTTGTACATGTTGATCTGTTCAAAGAGATAGATAATCAAGACATAATCGAATGTAATCAACATTCAGTCAATTTTACGTAAAAATGTAAAATAGATATGACATAAAATATACATTTTATATATATAGGATATATTTCAAATAAAGTTCTTGATTCAAATTTGTTGTTTGAATTCGATTTTTACGCAACGAAATTTATCCAAACGTCTACATAATTGATGTTTTAAATTGAAAAGTATGTGTACAGGCTAATTGACCCTAAAATGTACAAAAACTGGTTGTGCTATCTTCTAAATATGATGTGCTTTATCAGGATTTTAATGGAAGTGGAATCTTGCACTTCTTCGAAAAATAAGTATAGTGAGTTGTTTCTATAATATTACTTATGTATTTAGGTGTTTTATTTTTCAAGTTTCTTTTTTTTTAAGGTTTAGCTACTTTTAGGTACTAAAATGTTTTAATTATAAATTAGGTTTTAAAAGTTAACGGGGCCTAATTTTTTTTGTGCAAAATAACTTAGAAGCTCACTTAATGTATGCCTTGAAATGTATTAATCTATCAAGATATTATTTGGGTATTATTATTATTATTATGGGTATTATTTATGGGTACTACCTTTTCATGATATTATGTAATATCATGTAGGTATAGTTATAATAACAAATTTAGAAAATAATAGTACTTCATATAGGATTTTTATGACAGATCTTAAAACCTACTACTTGTAGCGAAGCAGTAGTGTAAAGCCGTTTGAAATACGTCATTGCATACAGGACAGGTATATGCCTACTAGACCTCTTGGCTATCACAGCTGACCGCCAGGAGTAGATTGCCCTGAATATGCGCATTGGCTACTATTGGCCATATCCCACACATACTATGCTATCCACTCCCTTTCGGTATTCCAAGATATAATTCCATTATAATAAGGAATCTATCTCAAGTGCATCTTACAGGTCATCCAGTTGGAGAGAGTGCCAATTAGTTTTTATAAATCGTCCGGGATTTGAGCCTGGGTGACCTGGTTTAGCAGTCATACTACATGTTAATCACTGCACCATTGCATCTTTTATGATACATATATAGGTAGGTAATTATACTTTAATCTAGTTTGTAAACCTGTTATGTAACACCGCTGCTGTTATGAAATATTCTGCAGGAAATCGTGGTCTGGCCAAACCTTCAATTCTATTTTTCTTATCCTGGTGAATTCTCCATTTAAATGTTGACGCTTCTTTGGCTTGTTCAATAAATTTATTTTAATAAACCATTTTCATAACTTAAACGATAAAACTAACTTCAGTTAACTGGCAGCTAGTAAAGGATTTCTATATGGGTGGGAATAGACAATACATAATTTCAGTTTCCTAAAGTTAACTGGGTCACTAACTTGAAAATTAACTTGGAATTTACTTTGAAATTACCAAACCAGTTGTGAATATGGTTACCAGTTTGGTAACTTAACGTTTTACTGAGTTTTATGCTTTTTTGAAGCTTAGTAAAGAATTTAGTTACCAAATTAATTAGCTTAACTGTTATTTGGCAACTAAGTTGGAAAAAAACATGAATTTAAAGAATAATTAATTACCACCTACAATTCAATATTTACTTATCGATTTTAAATTTTGCTTTTAATTTTTTAAATATTTCTAGCTGTCAGAAAAAAGCCGTTTTGTATCTATCCTAGAATTTAAAAAGTACTATGAAAAATAATATTTATTATCATATTAATATAATCTATATACATTTCAAATACAAACATTTATAATCAATAATAAGTGTGTAGTATTGCAAAATATGAATATTTAATTAAATATTTGCCTATAACATTTAATGACACTTTTCAAGATAGGATTCGAAAATGCATAAACTTTGATTAATTTAAACAAATTACTAAACGTCATTTGATAATAATCAAATGTCCGCTCTATTCGATTCGTGATGTCAATATAACCACAAGAATTATAGCCAAGAATTTAGGTAGTAGCAAACGTTTTCAATTGCTTGAAACAGAGATTATTTAATACATTTGAAAACGTTCGCTACAACCTAATTGCTCTACTTTATCATTTACTATAATGCTACCTGCCACACGTTTTAATATTTGTGCAGTCCACATGTCTCAACTATATTATAATAGCATTAATCCAAAATTATTGGATATTAAGCACAGATATCTTCTGCATTTTTCTATTAGACTTCTTCAACACTTGTTGTACACCGAATTAACATCTTTTTGGCTCTCAACTCTCTCCTCTTTGTCGGATCCACAATGATCTAGCAGTGGCGATCAACAATGGTAAGACATTGTGTGTGATCCTCCTAGACCTCAGAGCTGCTGGAGACTTGCCTTTGCCATTTGTACGACTGGTTTAACATAAACAATCTGAAGTTAAACCCTAACAAAACAGAAGCTGTCGTTTGCGGCACTCGCCAAAAAAATAATGTTCTAAATTTAGACTCCGTAAATGTGTGCGACCATGCTGTTACTCAAGCCACTTCTGTGATGAGTTTGGGTGTTTTGTTTGACTCCCTTTCGTTTAATGTTCACATTTTTAGTTTATGCAATAAGGCTTTTCTGTCTCTCCGGCAACCTGTGTCGCATTAGATCCTTCATTGATGAAGCTAAATGTAAACTCGTCATTTATGCGTTTGTTTTCTCTGTGCTAGATTATTGTCATTCTATCTTTATTGGGTGCACAAAACAATCGCCCAATCGCCTTCAACGGATTCGGAATGGTTGTGTCCGGTTTTTCAAGCGCCCACCAAAGTCTGCTCACATCTCTGACTCGCTCAACGAGCTACATTGGCTATAACCAGTCGCATTCAGCACAAGGACGGGTGTCTTGTGCACAAATGCTTATACGGGAACGCTCCAGGATACCTGAAAGAACTGTTGACGCCTGACAACTCAATACTCATTTCAGCCAATCTTAGATCCCAAAATGCACCTCGCTTACATCAACCCATCGTTCGAATCGCGGCTTCCAGAGGTGCTTTTTCAATTGAAGGTTCCTCAGTCGGAATGAGCTTCCATTATAGGCGCTACGACAAATTTCAAATGTTTCTGTTTTCAAAAATTCTTAAAATCTTCTTCATTTCGTTCTAAATGTAACTGTCTTTCTCTATTCTTCTTATCGCACTCTGATAGTACAATTTGTATTGATTTTGTGGTTAAATTAAATTGTTATATTAAGCCTCCAATGTTGCTATTGTTAACAAAACAAGTATTCTTTTATATATTTCATTTAAAGTTATTTTTGCTTTCATTAAAATTTAGGTACATAATTTATTGATTGACTTCTTATTAAAATACTCCAAGTAAATTAATATACCTGATTGATAATAATAAATAATTCTACTGTACAAACAATTAAATAACAGGATAACTTAGAAAATAGATGCAATATATCTACATTTACATATATAGAAAGAATATTTCAATTTAATTATAAAATGGAGCCAATATTCAAATGAACTGTTGTCTGACAAAATTTAAAAAAATTGACATTTGGTATAAAGATTTGGTATAATAAAATGTTTCTGATCATTTTATTTTGATTGCGGTTACTGTTTGTTGTAGCATTATTATTGTTAAAGTAAATGACCGTTACTTTTGGAGTTACCATTTGAACTCCTTTCTCATCTATAACAATTGAACCTGTTTCTGTACATATGAGAATGTCTGGATATTGATCGTACGTTAAACTTGGAGTCCAGAAAGGGATTTAGCTAGTTGGAACATGACAGGTTGTGTCCATGACAGAAGTTACTCTTGTTCGCAGATTTAATGTTCTTAATATGAATCTTTATTGTTGGCTACATCAAATTTCGAATCATGCTGCTGAGAGTATTATTATCTAAGAGTGGTTTTGAGAAATATGAATTATTGACATACGTATTTCGGATGACATTGGATTAAAACTGATCCCGAAGAATAGAATTCTTTGGTCACAATAAAGAAAACATCTGTAAGTCGTATTAAACAGCGTTGTAAAATGTGAAGTGGGTAATATGAAACTATTTTTCTTTAAGTGAGGATCATGAGGGCCACGTTAAAATTGTTTAAAAAATAAGAGTACGTTCCGAGGACTACGTAATTCTTATTGATATGTATAATACGTGTCCATGATACGTTCTTAATACGAAGTGTCATTCAATATTTTCCAAATAAATACTTCAAATGATTCGATAGTAAAATAATTGTACAATAAATTATAATTCATTTAACACAAATAATTTTCGGCTAAATTTCAGTTAAGGAGATAGATTCAAATAGGCACAAGGAAATATAGAATTTTATATATTTAAAGAATGCGGTCATGATTCTCTACTTAATATCAATGTCATTCTTGTTCCCTCGGTTCTTTGTAGGTGACTGCCTTGAAGAAAAGGAGTTTTGCAAATGGGGAACGGAGAAATGTTGCGAGAAGACAAAATGTACATGGCATTCAGCTGCGGGTATCACATTTTCTGCTTGTGAAAGCGCATGAATTGAATTAGATACCTAATATAATAATGTTAGAATTTATAATCATTAGTCAATAATTTGATTATAAAATAGATCAATGATGTTTAGTTTTACGAATTATTGTTCTTGATTTCTAAGAAACAGGTTTTGAAAGTGAATTAAAACGTGGATCTATGTAAATGTAAATCCCATTGTCAATTTAACCTGCAATCATTTTAAGGGACTTACTTCTTGTATAATTAATTATAACTAATGTGTCTCACCTGATACAATAAATATGTAGAATTTAATATATAATTAACAACTTATACGCTCTTTAAAAATGAATGATTATTATATATATTATATTAGATTATATTATATTATAATATGTAATGTTATAAAATAATTAAATATATGAATAAAATGTTAATAATAATTAGTAATAAATACATTTTCTTCAATATCATTAAATATTTTTCTTTCAATTTGAAATAATTCAAAACAAATTTCATTTGAAACAAAAAATCGTGTTACAAAATTCAAAACAAAAATAAAGGCTAAGACACAACCTAAAAAATATATTAAATACTGTTTAAGGTACGTGGTTAAGATATTAATGAAATTGAATATTCTCAAAACTGGAGATGTGACAATTGAGCCTTTTAATACACTCTATAGTCTAAATTACTAGGTGTAAAAATGGCCCTATCCACCTTAGCACTAATAGCACCATAGTTGATAATTCTGAAGCACACCGCTGACGCTCTTGTTATTGACTGGATCGTCTGGGCACAATAAGTTAAATAAAATAATATTGCTGAGATTGGCGGCTTTTGCTATTTTTAGATATATGACAATCAATAAATAACCCAATTAAAATGTTAATTTACTAAATTATGGACTTTTCTATCAATAATTCAAAGTTTCGTCTGAAATAACTGCGACGTAAAATATGAAAATTTTCATACAAGAATTATCGATAATAAATCAACACTTTATCTATCGTTCATTGATTTAGTTGATATATTTTAATTCGAGGAATCTGACTAATTATAACATCTAAAAAGGCTTGGATTATACTAAACCTAATTTTTCTGTATATTATAATGGTGAGCGCAAATCACTTATTTGTTAATGTTTGAAATACTTTGAAATAGAACATTTCCTTTACACTTTTTTGATTTGCAATATACGTATGCAATTATAATTATATACTTTGTAAAAAAGGAAGTTCACCCAGATTTTATTTTATTATTTTTTAGAATAAATTAACACAGTGTTTGTTGCTGTTAGACTTTTAAAATTGTCACATCATTACGAATTTTAACTTTATTAACTTAAATGAAGCGTTATTTGTAACGTAGAGGTTAAAATTAAAATTTCTGGGATTGAATTGCTTGTGTAGAAAAGTTATTAGTGTTATTTGGTTTACTAAAATGTATACAATTTATATATTTCATCTGCATAGAACGCACATGTATTCTATCGAAATAGATCAACTATAATTAAAAACTAATTTTGCATTCAATTAAGCTTTTTCTTTCATTTTAAAAGGTTGTATTAATAATATATTATGTTATTAAGTTTCAAGACACTGTTCAGCTGATGAGACCAAACAAGGTCGAAACCGGTAGTGTTCTGTCTTCTATGTCGGAAAATGAATGATAATCACCTCTATATATTATGTCATTGTTTACATATAATATTTAACAAGTTTATAATTAATTATTGCTAGTTATAAAAATAACAAAAACCAAAAAAACAGTGCTTTAAACTAAGTTATTATGAAAATTTATTAAAATCTGTTTGGTAATCTATTCATTTCATCAGATTAATGTTTATAATTACATTTATCTGTTACACACTAGTATATTTATATATATATATATTGGAGGCTTATACAGATTATAATTTTCATATAAGAGCAGTCATACTCATTCGCCATATATGCTTAAACCAATCCATGGATTATCTCAATACAGCCTTCAAAATCAAATAGAACTATCCTTAGAGACGATTGTAGCATGTACGAAGCACGATACATACTCCTGATTTTAACAAACTGATAAGCGCTGCAGAATTGAACTAATTATCTTTTGATTAGTTTAAGCCTATATTATAGGGTGACTAATTATTTAGTTATATAGGATATTTTATCAGCCATATATTTATAAATCCACATTGACTTGTATATCATGTATAATTGCTATATCTTCATAAAAGGACAATATTTTCTTACTTAATTTAAATATTTAAAAAGTTGATATTCTTAAAAATTGTGAATAAAGTGCACGTGTCGAGTTATTATTAAAATAACGATTTACTTTATTAATATGTAGTATACAATAATATATACATTTAATAATTAATTGTTCATGCTATTAATTGTTTAACTTTAATTTTCTCTCCACCACTCAGTTTGATTCTTAATTGTCCTTATACTAAATAGATTACGTCACTGTTTTATAGCATTGTAACGCCTTGTATATAATACTTGTTTCTCACTGCTTTTACTCAATGTACTACAAGTTTATGGAGTGGATCTCCAAAAATTCGTAATACAGATATTTTATAGCAACACAGGCTTTTCGTTTATTTTAATAACTCTAATAACTTTAATAACTCAACATGTTGCAAAGGGAAAACCACCTTTTTATTATCAAGAACAAATAGTAAGGAAATTCCCATTTATCAACTATTTTACCACTGGAAATCCCCTTATTGATTATTTATCTTCCAGGCCAATCGGAAGCTTATAGTGCCAAATTTAGAAATAGAGCTGACTTTGAGTACAAATTACAAAGCAATGTCCAAATTCATTGGAGTAACATATATGTGACTATGGCAAGCTAACATCACCAAAATAATAATTAGACAGACTAATTGACACTGGTAATATTAACCTTTTTTTACAGCTACATACTGCAATTTTAATTCTGTGAAAACTGGCTATACATTTAAGAAAAGATTATTCTCAAATGCTATTGGTCATTTATGCAGACACCATATACATACATACAACATACCACTTCTCTCCATTGTTTGATTTCTTTCTGTTCTCACTTACAACTCTAGTATATTATAGTGTATGAAAATTAAAATATGGCAGCTATTTATTTTTATCACAATGCAATAGTTATTATATAAAATTCTATCGAAGTGTAGATTTTGTTTTATTGACATTTATGAGTGATGAATATTGTGTTTTAGTAAAAATAATATTATAATGAATGTCTATATTTCATAGGTATGAGTATTTAAAATAAACATTTATACTGCTATAAAACTATTATAGTAAATGTTTGATGCTTTTATTTCATTCTTATAAAAATTTGAAAAGTGGGATATTATCATGTATTTTCCAGCAAACAAATTATTTCATTTTTGAGATTGTCATTTTATTGAATCTGACATTATTAAATCTGATTAAATATTTTATCTACAAGCAAGTCTTTATAAGATATGTAATTTAAATTTTCTGCATAGACACTATTTCTGACTAACTATACCTACATAGATAATAATAACATATAATAGGTAACAAAACGAATTTTATTAAATATTTTGAATTTATGTGATTGCCTACTATATTTATCACAATCAAAATGTCACAAAAATTATCAAAAATTAAAGTTTTGTGTTATCTTTATTTAGACAAGTATATAGGTGTTATGGTATATTATTATACAAATATCAAAATCATGACACATTATAATACTTTATGAAAATCTGAATACTATTTAATTAATTGACAAAGTTTCATAACATCAACTTTGTCAGATTATAGAAAAGCCACATCATATTACCACATCACAACCAGTAACTTAATTCAGCCCAACAGCAACCAGAATTGGAGACTGGTTGCCTGACATGGCAACCCCTGAGAAAAATGAATGTCAATCACTGCAAATAAATTAGAATTTATATATATCCTTTCAAAGCATGAATGAAATTTATCCTATATATTGAAATATTTTAAAGTGGTACTTAACACATCCCTATTAATGACAATAATGTACATTATTAACAAATCATTCACCCAACCACTACAACTTTCAAATTATCTCACTTAAACAGTTTTTATTCAGTGATCTAGTTTTATTAAACAGAACTATTATATAACTAAATTATTCATAAATATTTCATAATGCCAAAAAGTATATTCCGAAATGGTAAACAGATTAAGTATTAAGTTTTAATAGTATTAATGTATTATCTAACACACTAAAGCCTATAAATAAATATATGTAGAATGAAGTACATGCACAAATTTTAAGTTTAGTTTATGCCTCGGTGCTTTTAACTATATTAATAAAAATTATTGTCATATCTATTATAAGAAGAAAACAGATTATCAAAATTTTGTAAATGATAATATTATACATGAATAAACTAATCAGAGGATAAATTTATGAGCTTTGTATCCATATCAAGGATAATCAAAACTATACATAATAGAATCAGACATATTTGTACATAATACATTTATTATGAGAAAATAATATTAAAAATGTGTAAAAATATATTTATGAAAATAACATTTGAAATGTATTTGTTTTATTTTAAAAATAGAAAAATATCAATATGATTTGTAATCTATAATTGTCTTAGGTCAAATTCATTATTTATAATTTTATACTCTTATAGAAAATGTATTAAATTAATATATATATATATACATATACATATATATACTATAGGAAGAAATTATTGAGCATTAATATATATCATTTTAAAGTTTTTATATATCTATATCTATATCAAATAGATTAGTTCTACATAATATTAATAAAACACCTATAATAATATTATTATACTATATGTATAACAAATACTCAACTATAATTATTGGGATATACATATATAGCTTACTTTTTATTTATCAGTTTTAGTATAAATAAATACACAAATAAACAATAGTATCTATCATTTGATAGGAAGATAATGATTAATATGTATGGTCAGGTATAGATTAATAAACAAATAATAGCAGTAACAAAAGAATGGTAGCTAAATCAGAGAATGATATGAATGAAAAGAGAATTTAAATAATATATTTTTAGACAATTATATTCAAATACAAAATAGCACTTTATACTAGCTTTAGCTATATAAATAACTATTGAATAAGGAATCTAGATTATGATAGTTACATGGTCATAATTTTAATGTTGCCAATAAATAAAAAATATAATATAATATTAAAAACCATATCACCTACAAATAATCATTAAAATATTAAATTAATTATATGTATATATATATGATACATGTAATAGTTTAATTAGTTAATGAAATACAGTATAATCCTGTTATAATATCATACACTCAAGGGATCGAAATATATGTACATTATAACCAATGAATATTATATCCAGTGTACTAACTTTTCAAATATTTTGAATAAAACAATATTACATATGGTCCATACTTTTGCCCCCTTTCATTTTTAATGAACTTCTAATATAATGAGCAAAAATTAATGCAATAACATTGTATTTTTAAAGTTATTAATGTAATAGGTCAGATGCTCTCATTCACCACAGGATCACGTCATCTTCACTTGTCAATACAACCTGGTTAAATCAATAACCAACTCTGCTAAACATTATTATTACACTGACTACACCAATTGTCACTTATCTACTCCATCCAGTCTTTGGTGCGCTATCAAAAACCTATTACACAAGCATCTTTCACATGTTTTTCTGGCTACCCTTGGTACTTCAGGATCAATCACAAATATCTATTGGTGATACTTTTTTACCTTATTCATCAACTGTAAAATATCTTGGTATAGACATTGATAGTCATCTGTCCTTCAATAATTAATATTAACAAAATCTGACGTTTATCTTTCCTGTTTATTGCATATGCCACTACATCAATGAGCAAACTGCTAACTGTATTGTTGTCTCCTTCATCCTAACTCGTCTTGCCTACTGCAACTGCAACTCGCTACTCTTGTAATGCTTCAAAGGACTGCCTCGCATGACACCGACTCTGCAATTCATCAACTGCATTGGCTACCCATCAAAAAGCGCATCACCTTCAAGTTATGCTGCCTCATGCACAAATGCTTGCATGTTCTGCGCCATCCTACTTGAAGGAACTGATTTCCCCATGCCACTCTGCCTACACTTCCATTGGTCTGTTCCCAGTCAGCCGTCTGTCTCCATTAAAAGTTGCTACCATTGCCACTCTGCACAAACTGGTTTTTACTTTTCTGCTCCCTGTCACTGGAACACTCTGTCTCCTGTGTGTCATAGCAAATTAAATTTTTCCTTGTTCAAGCATAAATTAAAACATGAATTGTTTAACATTTAGACTTCCTCATATGCAGCTCTCGTTATTTCATTACCTTTAATTTGTTGAATTTTTCTATTTATGTTATTTGTCAAATTTGTTCACTTCCTCCTCTTGTATGTTCTATCTCTCTATTCACACTTTGATTGTATTTTTATTACAGATATTGTGGTTAAATTGAATAATAATAATAATAGGTACATATAACAATTACATAGTTATTTATGGGTTACTTAGTATATGTAATGAATGTAAATGAATATAAGTAATTTAGTCAATAGGTACTTATATACACTTTTTGGACAGACAAAACACTTGTTACTTTTTTCTGAACTTTTATGGTGGTGTTAGCCTGAATGAAGGTGTTTAATTTCCTAATACTAGTGAAAAAATCATCCATGGCACCCACAAATTCCAAATTTCATTCCAAGACTAATTGCTTTGGATGCCTCTTTTGATGATAGTGGTGGTGCTGTTATTGTATTCTCCTCCTCTCCCTTACTAGAATCAGCAGGTTTGGATTGCCCTTGAATGCTGCATACAATATCAGCATCAGTGAGAACTTAGATGGTATGAATGTGAGAATCAACATCAATAAACATGATCATCTACTGTGGCTGCAATTGTGAAGTTCAATTCCAGAAGATGGTTGAAAATTTTACCCACATCATACAGGGGTCATGCATCATTGAAGGGTCTTCAGTAGCTGTATTGTCTTCATAAGTCTTGACAAAACCTGCCTTTTGGAAATTGGATATTGCGGAAGCAGTTACCTCATTATCCCATACTGCCCAAGCTAATAGTATATATTGCAGAATGTCAATGAAATTGCTCAAGCTGATTTTACTTGAGTCTTTTTCTTCTGTTGAATGTTTTCACAAATTTCTTTTTTAATTTCAAAAGTTATTGATTGACATTTATAAGACATGATTCAAACTATGTCTGTAAATGAAATTACTGAGCCACCTTATGAATTGATTTATGTATTATGTATCATGCTATCTAAGTTAAACTGAATTATAGGGAGTGTGTATTATTATTGGAGGGAGAGACAGAAAAAATGCTGCTATGCATCTTAAACACATAGGCTGCTGCACATGATACATGATAGTATCTGTGACTTGTATATTATAAATGGGGTTAAATATATTCTAAGGATTAAAAAAGGTGTATGTTACATCCAATTGGAGATTATAGCCAAGTATGTTTTAAACTGGGTTTTATTATGTACAACCCCGACAAGTAAAAATGCCACCCCCTATAAATTTTAATGTTTTTTTTATTATTATGAAAATTTTACATAAAAAAATATGAATTAGCTATATTTGTGCAATTACAAAACCTTTTAAATTGTCAGCTGCTTGTGCTTTTTATTTGGGGCCTATTGCGAGTGTAGCTATTTCATGTCAACTGGCTCATCATCCAAAGACTCCTGGCCAAACACCTGTGGACCATTAGTGTAACTGACCTTCTGAGAACTGGTCATCCTTGCATCTCAATGCCAAGACAAGACTGTGTACTCATTTGCATGTCTTTAGGCAACCCATGCCTTGTAGCTCATCAACTTTGTTAAATATGGTTTTTGGAGCATGGTGTTAATGCCAGCCTCATGACATTGAAGAATTTCCATCTGAAGGCTGGCTTGTTGGGTTGCATTGCAAGATGCAAGCCTTTGCTTTCTGTGCATTACCATGTTGCAAGGTTGGTGTGGGCTTGAAAATGGCAAAACTGGACTGCCAACAGTGGAGATGTTTCTTCTAAGATGAGAACCCCATTCACTTAGTGATAGGTTGTCAGAGATGCTATGTGAGATGGCGTGGAGGTACCATAATACAAAAGCAGCATCTGTGCCCAACAGTCCACTCTTCTGGAGCAAAATAGATGTCTAAGGAGACTTCTCTCACAATGATGAATGCCCTTTGGTCTGCTATCATGGCTCTATGATGACAGCAGCCTACACAGAGATCCTGATGCTGTCAATTTGTGATCACAGGACATGGCAGAGCAATTAAATACTGAAATTAATTGTATTCATTACATTTATTCATTATTACTCCATTGTATTTATCATTCATTATTGATGTTTATTACATGTTAATGCCACTAATGTAATTGCACAAATGAAGCTAATTATTATTTTTAATGTGAATTTTTCATAATAATCAAAAAATAAAAATTTATAGGGAGTGGCGGTTTTACTTGTTGGGGGTGTATATTTGGGTAGGATTTTTACCAGGCCCTGGAATATGTACATTATATCAAGTATACATTATAATGAGATATGTAAGTGCAGTTAGTTACATGAAGATTATTTTTTAATATAGTCGCAGATTTATTTTAATTTAATAAATCATTTATTATTATAATATAGACAAAGTGAAAGTTTAATTTCAATATTGTCAAGATAATATAGAAATTAAACTTTGACTAAACTTTATAATGTCACTGGTGTTAATGACAATAAGTTAATATAATTTCAGCAAAAATATCTTCAAATAAAATATCTAATTGATATTTATTTCTAGATATAACACTATTTATGATTCTGTGAATAAAAATAATTTAATCATACATTTGGCACAGATTCTATTTAGACTTAGTCACTGTCAGTAACTTAGTACCATGGCCTAATGGGTTCTTTTTTGTTATTCATCTCAAATTTATTTATAATATCACTATCAAGATTGCAACTCACAACATCCAGTCCTGGTAATCTTGAAGATTCCTGCATTAAATTATTTTTCAAGCTTTTTATTTTAATAAACTGCAATTTAATAAAATAGTCATTTATTTTAATTATTTTTAATATATTTTATATATATATATACATATGTAAATATATATACATTAGATATACATATATATTATATACCCATATATTGTATATATTATTAAAAGCTGGCAGCCCTCAATTATTAGACAGAGTTATTTTTAAATACAAATAATAATATGTCTAATAATATTGTGGAGATTCTTGATAATCATAGTGTGGTCGTGGCCACAAGTGGCCGCCAACTTTTAATTGTAAATATAGGTATATAACATATATGTATATGTATATATAAAAGCGTTAAAAATAATTAAAATAATGA
>JAYRBW010142323.1:0-14986 GCA_036023295.1 Invenusta paracnida | reverse complement strand
CCCCCCGGAAAAATACCCACATTGTGTATTCACTCTCTTGTATTCACTCAACCAAATTAATTGAAACTCCCTAACACGGGCTAAAGTGTTTTGCAAAGCTCGCTGGGTGAGTCAATTTTTTGTCAGAAGTCTAAGGGTCTCTTCTGACACTTCTTAAATCGTTTAAACCAAAGTTTAGATTTCTAATAAAACATTTACAGTAAATATTTCAAATGAATTAAAGACTGATTCAAGGTTGCCATAATATGCTTTAAATCATTTGTGGGGCCCTTGGGGTGCCCAGGATTTTGTCATTTTTTGCGTCATTGACTCCAGGACGGCTCTGTTGGACCACCATGGCAGGGAGAGATAACCATGGGACTTTAACTTATCAGGTTGAAATCCTTTGTAAAGAAGTAAATGTAATCAATTTTGTGAATTTTTTCTTGGTTTTACAGTAATTTCCAAAAGGTTGTTTTTATCCCCTCCCCCCTTGGCCGTCCTACGATGATTTTGATCTTAGCCCTTCTATTGTTAATGTATTATCTAATTTGTACTACCTGAACTAATTACTATGATTCTCTTATTATCAGAAATTACTGCAATTTCCCTTGGCTGAAACGGTTGCCTTCGTAAAACGGAGCGTTATTTCAAAACTTGATAAAGAACTAAAAGATGCACAAAACTATGGACTTTATCTGCCTCCCGCCAATGGAAAAGCGGGCAAGTTTCTTCAAGAAGAACGCTCTCTTAAGGAGTATGGTTTTCAGGGTTCCAATCCGAAATTAGAGGTGAGAATATACCTTGTGTTTAGATATTCTATAAATGTATTTTTTAATAAAAACATTATATGTATATATGTCAATAGTTCATAAATGTGTTCTAAAAAATACTTTTGTCCAGAGAGAATGCAAACGCTTTGATTTATTTGGTTATATATTTTTTGCATTTATCTTTCAATTATTTGAAACCATGCTTTTTAAATTAAAAATAATTTTCTCAAAAATGAGATGTTTGATTACACTTGCATTATTACATACTTTTATAGTGACTGTTTGTGCTTTATTCTAGCTCAAATACAAATGCCGACTTCAAAGAACACTTGCAATCACTCCAAACAAACTGAAAAAGCTTCACACAAAGGTAATTTCTATAGTCAGAATTATTATGATAATATAGGAATATTAATAACGGAATAACATCTGTCATGTAGTAAAACACAAACAAACTCACTTAAATTCATTTTCAATATTCATAGGTTTTACTGTTAGGAAATACTTAGGAAATGAAATATAATTTGAAGCATATAAATTTAAGTAATTATTAACGAAATATTATTTATAGAAATAAAAAAAATATATTAAAAATATCACAAAAGTTCACCGTGTATAATTCTCACTAAATATTATCTATAACTAGGATATTTTGATTCTTTGATAATTCTTCAATAAACAATGTTACTCTTCTTTTAGAATTTCATATGTAACGTTTTCTTTTTCTTTTAGAGTAATTTAAAACAATTCATTGACACTGTGAGATCAGGTGACATGAATAGGACTTCAAAATGGCTCAATCGAGGAATTGATCCGAATTTTCACGCAAAAGAAACAGGAGGTAAGAATTTAGCATGCAGGAATATTTTTGAAATATAAATAAAAGTGTTTTGTCTTTAGTTGTGTTATGTCAACATTGTCATAAGTAAGTAGTTTTCATGTTTTAATAAAACCTGTTTTGCTATTAAATATTTTATTTATTTTGAATTATATAGTTTCACATACACATGCCTATTAAGGACTACACAATTTACTTGATATTTGATGATTTACATTTTATAGCGACAAATAGAAACGTTTCATTTATTTTAAAGGCGTATTGATATATTATACATATAGATATCATAATATTTTTAATGTATACATAATTAATAATGTGAATGACACAATTGCTTTATTTGTAGTGAACACAATAGATGTATTCATAGTGAAAATCTGTGTCATTTTATATATATATATAATTACATGACTTTAGTAACTACTTATAGCTTTTTTTAAATACACTAATATATACATATAATAATCTTTGTTATCGTATTAATAGTTTAAAATGGCGTGGTAAGTTGTAGTTAAATAGTGTATATTTTGAAATAAATATTTCTATTAAAGCATACCTTATTTATAAAGTGTCACAAATTATTTCCGCTATATGTCACCAAATGTACATTTTCCTGCTTATTATACATTTATTTATATAATTATAGGTACTATTATTATATTTCACAATAATGTTAAGCAGTCATTCCATCTAAACATATCCATCGTGTCCTCACTTTCCCCTGTTACCATAAAGAAACACCACTTACGCTAGCAGCCGTTGGGAAGACTCCTCGAGAACTCATCATGACCTTGGTGAGCGGAGGTTCACAACTCGACTTTAGAGCTGTCGATTCGATGACTCCGTTGCATAAAGCTGCTGAAGCGGGTAACATTGAAGCTGTCAAGGTGGGTTGCAGGCTTATAACCATGAATTCCTTGGCAATTATATTCGTTATCTATTTTTACTGTCTTTTTATATAAACTTCCTATTTATAGAAATTGATGTAGGACATTTGCGTAATCCACTTTTTTTCATTTTATAATTTCTGTCTATCATTAATCGGTTATTACTACATTGTTTCCTTTATAAAAGACACAAAATCTATTTTTTATCGATATATTTAGAAACCACTTTTAAGGAAGAATTGATGAAAAACTTGATTTGCTATAAAGTTGTAAAGTACTAATTCAATAATTTTGCCAGTTTTATAGCTAACCATATTAAGTAAACTGTCTATCTTTTTAGACTGTTGATAATTTTTATATTTTTCCGTTAATTTTAACAGCCTGTGCTTCTTTACTGTTTTGTTTGTCTTACAATATATGTATGTATGATATGTTAGAGTTTATTAATATATATAGTTACCTATGTCCTTTTACTGGAAATCGCGCAATTATTTCATATATTTTATTGTCAGTAGAATATTTTAGAGTATATATAGAAATTATACAAATATTTAACATACATTTTTTATAGCATGGATTATATTTAAACTACAGTTCTTTTTGATATTTTAAATGTTTAGCGAAGCACAAAATATTTGCAAACTCTTGACGTGATATTCTTTTTTATAAAGAGGTTGTACTCGTATCTAAAAATTATTTTATTTATATCTATTACTAATAATATTTTCTCAGAATATTTAAATGATATTTACCCTTAATTGCCAAACTGATGTGATCTATTGTACATTGGAATCTACATTACGAAACTAATTACATTACACATTGTAGTACATTTAATATTTCTTTAAATACAGCAGCAAGCGAAAGAAAGAGTTTAAATTGCTTATGTACAGAATATAATAAATGCTTCTTAGAGTAAGCTGTAATTTTGGTTGTCCCATCTACCTATAAGTACTATTCTATTCCAAAGATAATTTGCATAATGCATTTCGTCACTATCAAGCATTTTCAATACCAGTTGAGTTAGCATTACGTTGTGACGAATTCTGGCACAACCTCCCATTAGGTAAGGGCATTGATGGTACTTTATGTTACAAATTGCTTGTGTGATGCTAGCCATTATATCAGTAGCACGAATAGATGCGAATTCCGAATGAACATTTAACGTCTTACGGAAAACAAGGATGATTGCGCGTGCTTCAATGAGTATTATTTTAGTGACTTTTAATCAACAAATAAGACTAGTTGAACTATCAGATTTCGTACTTATTAAATTCAATGACCTACGATGGAAACCTTTAAAACTATTATTATTAAAAATTTGAAGGTTTTCATAATTCGAAGTAATACATTCATTAATATTGTTTTATTGTCTGGTATCTCAGATTTATCATATCAGCTATATATCTGAGATGTACTTTAGTTAATTCTGTCACATTATATACCTTATAATTATACTCGTATCATTATTTTTTTGTTACTTCGTCTCGAGTATATAAGACTCTCATCAACATTGTTTTACTGCCTACTGTTTAAATTTTTATTTATTTTACTCTATATTATACCTTATAAATATATAATCTCTTTAATGTGTTCTTCCAAGTAATATAATATGTTTCCATATTGAATTCAGTATGTGTCTTTTATATGATAATCGTATCTATATCAAAATATATATACTAAACGTTGAGATTTTGGGTTTCTAATTTTTTTTTAATTTTACAGTTTGTTCTGAATTTTCGGATTTAAAAGTTTACAGGTCTGGATATTTACATTATATCTATTTCATTCTGATTTATCAATAGACTCTGCTTGATCTGGGCCAATCACCAAACACGAGAGATAAAAAAGGTTTCACGCCCCTCTACTATGCGGTAACCAATGATACAGTTGCTCAGTGTGTTGAGGCTCTACTCTTTGACCATTCTGTATTAGGGATCACGGATGACAGCGGACTACAGGAAATACATCAGGTAATAAACAGTGCTCCCTGCTTTGCATCGTTAAAGGTTTTATTCATGAAGTTATTGTTTTACAATACAATACTCTCTACAGTAATTTTTACTAATCAGATGAACTTTCTGTTCTGAAACTTAAGTTAAGTTAACTGTTAGGACCACTATGCGGAAATAAATTAAAAAAGGTAATTATGTCTTGACCAAATTCTACTATTTTTTAGAAAGTACAGAATTCATATGTATAAATATTACAATAAAGTGTAAAATTTTTTACTTGTCAAACTTAGTTAATGTTTTGAAGTAAATAACACACCAATTTAATAATTACAATACTTTAATTATTATTTAATTAGTAATTAATAAATTGCTTTATTTCTACATATTTAACATTGCTCCAATATACGCTATGACCTATGATAATGAAAAATATTTGCGCTGCTGTAGATTAGTATGAATATTAACAAATCAGTTTAATTAAGAGAAGAAGACTTCTTCGGGTGTAAAAGAAGAATGTATTTATTTGCTAAATACTTCCTTATTATTTGGTTTAATTTACTGTAAAAATATTACTTTTAAACAATTTAAAATTTATTTATTGTCATTTCCCTCAATTGGGCAATTCATTTTTCTCTTTTGTATAAAGTTTTGAAACATCTGTTGAGATACGCTTTTATATTGTTTTTTGATATCTCCATCCCAACTTCTCTCTTAAGGCATGCCGCTTTGGGCGTGTCCAACACCTAGAACACCTCATCAGCTACGGCGCCGACATCAACAGTCAGTCGCCAAGCAACGGGAACAGTCCGCTCCACGTCTGTGCATTCATTGGTCAGGAGGCCTGTGCTCGTCTACTCCTCTTCCGGGGCTCCAACAAACATCTAGTAAACAGGGCTGGCCACACACCCTACCAGCAGGCTCTCTTGTCCGATCACGTTCAGCTCGCCAAGGTTATACAGGAGTTCCAGGAAAGCGAAGTTGGTAGGTTGCTCAGTAGCACTACAATATTTGCTTACTTTAATAATTTTTGTAAAGTTATCATTATCATATTTATAAAAGAAAAATATTCATTGGTAATGTCCTACTATGCAAAAATGTATAAAGTAGTTATCTTCTACTAATGATTTTATTGATAACATTTCTACTGTTAATATTAATGCTCAATATATTTTTGTCTCCTATGATGTTGACATTTTACTAACAGTCCTTTGTATGGAACCATTAAATTAATTATTTTTATGATTCACTTAATCTTCCTCCCTAATTTGATTTAAGAAATATTTCCAAAAATTACTACTTGATGATTTTTTTCCAAAAGTGTTATATACAAATACACTGACGGCGTTGCAATGGGTAGACTAATCTTATACGCTCAACTCTAGCTAATCCTTACATGGATAACCTTTAACACATGAATAACCTAGTCTTTTTAAATTCTATTGACTCTACCTAATGTGTATCTTTTCCAAAACTACATCTTGGACCAAAATATTGTTCCAGGACAGCTTGAGAAACACTAGCAGTATGTGCAGTAGAATTTTCTTGCTGTAACTACGCAAAAGGAATTTCTTCTTCAGTAAGATTGGCTACAAATTGATGGATGAAATCATAATAATGATAAACAGTTACTGTTTCATCAAAAAACAAAAAAAGAATTTACGTTTTTTGGAGATTGTTGCCCATACGCCAATTTGCTGATGATGTAATGATTTCTGGATAAAAGATGTGCGTTTTTTGAAGCACAGTATCAACTGTTTTGAGAATTGATGTAGCCGTCCATTTTAAACCATGCTTCCTCTAAACCAAAAGCAATATCTCTATAAGTCATGTTCATTGTCTATCACTCTTAATAACCAGTCACAAAAATGTACGTTTGTCATAATCTTGTTTCTTCTGGGCCTGTACTACCGATATCTTGTAAGGAAACGGCACAAGAGTTTTCGTACAATGCGCCGAGCTGTATATTTAGTGCCAGCCTGTTAGGCAAACTTACGAATATACATACATTTCTGTTTTTGTATTACTGCATTCTGCACTTCATCAGATTGCATGCCAGAGTGGGGTTTTTGTGGTCACCTAACACCGAACCTGTACGTCGAAATTTCTCGAATAAGCGTTTTATTGTGGAATCTGAAGGTTTTAGAACATATGGATGTAGACGTGATATTCTTCTTTAGTGTCTAAATAACCACCTTTAATATAATTTTATACTAAACACGCTTGTTGGTTCGTTGTGTATCGTGACATTGTATGTGTTTTATTGCTATTTTCCCCCGAAATGCCTTACTGATTTTATAAGTAATTATCTTAAATTTGTAATTAACATTCATTTATTTAATGTCCAAAGTAGATCGTGTGTATCTTACAGCATTACAAGGGGAGTGGTCTCCGGAAGAGACCCAATAATATAAAAACAGTGGGTTGTTTAGCTCTCCCCGTCCCGTACTGCTTGTGATATACATTAATAGTATGAAATCACCAATTTACATTCTTCTTTAATAACTATACTAAATTTAAAAGTTTCCATCATTTTTCCTTTTTAGGTATCACAAAGCTTTAAATATATTTTTATACGTTGCCCCAATATTATTCTTTTTTTTCCTCGACCGGTTAGTTATATTTGGGTTGTTCTTTAGAATATAATCATTGGTTACTTAACAAATAATCATGATGATATGAGTCAACTGATTTAAAAGTTAAAAAAGAGTATAAATATGTATATTATTTTTATTGCATATTAAGAAATAAGACACGCTTTGCACAGCCTTTTTACCACTTCAGTTACTATATAAATTAGAATAAAGAGAACAATATATATATAAAGCCTTCTTACATATTTAAAAATAGTACACCAACAAAAAAATTAAATACAATTATAATGATAGAATTGTAACATATCATAAATCGCTTCGGACATATGAAATAATCGGTTACAAACACATAGAAACTACGAGCTGAAACATTAAAACAGATCTCAAATATATATTGGCTGTCACTTTATGGTGTAATTGAGCATTTAATTTAGACTTATTGTACTAAATTTCAATATACTAACTGAGAAGGCAGAAAATATTATACGAAACACGTCTTATTTCTTAATACACGAATACTGCTTTATTTATTTTAAAATAATCTGGAATAATTGTAGCCTTATTGGTGGCTGCAAAGCGCGTTATTCTGATCCTAAATTTAGCTGATCAACATTTAACATAGTCAACTTTAATTCCAAAATGAGTTACTACTTATTATAATTTATATTCTACATGTTTGTTAAGAGATATCGACTGTAGATGATCTTTGATATTCACAAAATGTTTACGCTAGTCATCAATATATACATTACACTCACATTTATAGCCTAAAACAAAATACATTTATATATTCAGATTTTTAGGTTTATATGTTTGCTTTTTTGGCTATATGATAGGCATACAAATATACATGTTAGAGCCAAAAATAAGAATCCTAACTTAATCTAGCTATTTCAGTGATTCAAAAAATTCAAATCACTTTCTAAAATTTTTACTGTGAATTATAAAAGTCCGTGTCGCATAATTTGTATCATGGGGATATATTTCACTCTAGGTATTTACTATCTATCGTACGTTTGAACTATTGTCATATATACAGACATATTTCTGTTTGTCTACTAATCCTCAGTGGCCATCCGTGCGAGTCCTCAGTTCAATCACCAACGGCGCACTAGTGTGCCCGCTCTGCGATGCTACAATCGTTCTTCCTCAATGGGCCGACTCACAGACCCCGCCTCTCCCGGTCCCCCCGGTACTGCCACCTCTTTGGGCTATCTCTCCTCGGCCTGTGGGTCCGGATCCTCCACAATGGGCCGACGGATGGTTCCTGGCTTCTCTGCTACCACTAGATCCGCTCATCTCTCCAGGAACCACCTTTACAACACGGATCAGATGCTTTCCAGTGACACGGAGTCAAGCTTTGGCGGCTCACTTTTTGAAGCCAAGCTCCAGCAAAAAGGTGCATATCACTTATGATCAGTATTTTTAATATTTTTACGTACAGTGACTTTAAAATGTTGTTTGAATAATTATTATCATTTTGTCAAGTTTTATCGTTTATGGTGTGCGCGTTAGTTACGTTTATAAATACACTCCTGCTAGCTGCAAAAGTTTTACCTTTTGGTATTGTCAAATATCTAATGCGTGCAATATTTACTTAAATGTAACATTTATACATTTAACTTTTGATAGACAAAATAATACATATTATGTAAGTATTGTGTTACTTATACTTATGTGTGTAAATTTTCACTGATTTTACTAGTGCAAAGTGGGGTTCATTGTTAAAGTGTTTCTTATTTCTTCTTTGCATCTTCTTTGAAAACGCCTTTTTTTACTTTTATCAGCCTCTGGTAGTAGTGGCAGTGGCAGTAAAAACCGTGGTCTGAGTAGGTCTGTGTGCAATCTGGACTCTCTTGAGGCGGGTGATGATGCAACACTGACTTCAGCTGAAGGGAAGCGGGGAGGGCGGATCCAGGCGGGAGGTCTTGTCAACTTGGACATGATTGAGTCTGCCTCTTTTACCGGGAGCATCACTTCTGTCAAGAGTGAGTAGTGAACTTCAGAGGGTCGCTCTGGTCTCACTTGTGCATTGAGCACACATTCTTATATGAAAGCCTTGCATTCTACATTTTCTCTTATATATACAGCTTAAAAATTAAAATTCCGCGAATATGCCTCACATCTGTGTGAATTCTTACCTCTTTTTCATGCATTATAAAAAACTATTTTTATTATACGAAACAACTAAATTTATTTATAATTCAAATATTTTTAAATTTCAAATATATATCTTAGGCTAAACTAAAAATATAGCGTTGTTGTATATCCAGCAAGCTTATAACTTTGGAATCTTATTGTAACATTACCATAATATACACAATATATAATATTTAACTTTTGGAGATTCCAAAAATTGTTATTTAAAATTAGTATATTATGCTATATTAGTATGCTATCCGTTGTAAATATTTTGTTATTATTCATTAGACGTATTTAGATGGCAAAAATGTCATGTTTATTTTAATAGTCCGTTTTAAAATTAAATTCAAACGGTTTTACCGTTTGTGAAGTATATCTAATTTGAAAGTAATTCAAATTTATAGCCGATCGTTTATTTATAATATACAAGTTTTATGTGAATTTATGTAGGCTATATCCACCCTAAACATCTAAATAACACTAAATATTTAAATTAAGCTTAACTAAAAAAATGTTTGAAACTGTATTATTTCTAAATTGAATACTTAATGTATAAATTTTTTATATGTATGTAAGCTGTGCTCTTTACTTATTTTACTTAAAATATGCACATAATATTATATATGTATTTGACAGTTTTTTCTCAAAATTATTATCATCGCCAATTTTGTATATTATGTACTTATATCATACTCTAAACATATATTATTCACATGCTATTACATTTTAAGGCTATACATTTTAGTATACTAATTCAGTGTGCTACATTGGTACATAAAAATCTATTCCCCCTATATATTGACTGAAAACACTATCAAATATCTCCTTAAGAAAATAAACAATTTTATAAAGACGCGGTATGTATACCTATACCAAACATATACCTTTAATATGGCAAAAGGCGTAGAATTTGTTATGGGGGTCCTACCTTTTCTCGTGTGATCAATAGTGTTTATATAGTTCTTTTTCACTAATCTGCATTTTATGTCCGTTTTATGATCTCGGTGCCATGAATGATATATATTTTAAGTGATAGACGTTTACACGGTGAAACATGTGTGTTAACTGACATAAAGCTTTTAAATTATCCCTATCTTTCAATTGGCAATTATTTTTATTTCTTACTTCAATATTTGTGTATGTCCTCGTTCCGTTTGTATAAAATGCACATTTTACTACACGTCTTGCAGGTGCCATGTGAGATAGTATTGACGGATTGTATTTGGTGACTAGGTATATTTATTAATATTATATTCATTTAGTTTAGTACACATAGACTACAAAATGACTTGGCATTCAATTAAAATGAATATAAGATTTATTGAAAGGCATATGCAATTACATCAATTCGTCGATTATATTTTTAAATTTATTTTACTTATACTAAAGTGACTATCGATTGTAGTTATTTATATATATACAATATTATTATTATTTGTTTTCACATACTAGTGAATCATATTATTGTAAGTTTACGCAAGCCAATAAAATATAACTTACTATTAATTTATTTCAGTTACATTAATTAATAAATTATCTCGGATTTAATTTACATTATATGAAATTAATTGCCCGTGATTAAAAAGTTATGTTTTTGTATCTTTTAATTTATTTAGCAAACATATATTTCATTTTAAATGTTTAAATTTGTGATTTCTTCAGAAATGTGCGAAATTAATTACACATTTACATTAACGTTGCTATACGATACTATATAATCTGTAAATTGGTATTATCTATAAGTAATTCATTTACATAAAATTTTTAAAATCCCCAATATGCCTCTTATCTATATGTGATTGTTAATCTTTTTGGATAATGAAGATTATTCAATGATTTTAACATAATGTGCATAGATACTCAACAATTTATTTTAACCGTTTAGGAATGATGTTTAAAATATGTTTATCATAACAGATTTATAAAAGTTATGTAAATAAGAACGATCCATTAGTATTATTTTAACAAACATACAAAGAATATATTAATATATTAAGTATCGCTTAACTAAACTTTGATTAACAGCGACAATTTTGACAATTTCAAAAATTAGTCTGAAATCAGCAATTAAGTCATTTAATTCGTATAGAAAATTTTTCATGTAGACTTTTATTCAACTGCAAGGAAGACGAAAGTTACAAAAGTGTATGATGGTATGCGACAATCTGCCAGCTTATCCATCATACAAAAGACTACACTTGAAATAGTAATTATCACCGACACAGCCGATTTCTTCCGATCTTGTCAGTGGCTAATTTTTATCATAATTTGGATATAATATTTAGATTTTGAGATGGTGGGTTCCATAAAGCTGATGTTAGTATTAAGAAATATAGTAATGAGGAAATTGTCCCATTGTGAATTTAAAGTTGCAATTAAAAATTTGCAACGGCTTCCATAAGTATAGCATTTCAGAATCTTGATCAATAGTATCCTGAGAACCCCCAAATTCTATTTCCGGATCTGACTATTGTGTTTTCTGTTTAACTGCACTTACCAAACTCCTCCTTGTGTGCAATAAGTTCCCCAAATCCACTTTCACTCTACACAGTGTTCTAAAATATACTTATGTCAACGGCCGCATAGTTTGACGACCTGAACAGGATGTTACATTGTTAGCTTGGGAGTCTCGTTAGAATTGCTTGCGAAGGGCGAAACTAAACATTATAATCTTACTTTGTATATGTCTCGTTGACCTCAGAAAATCAGCTAAAACTTTACTCCACGCAAGCTCTTTTGTGTTGTAACATATGTTACCATTGGTTACGTTTAGATAAACACATCACACAACACTCTAGAATTTAACTTCACACACCAGAAATAATTAGTGTATAAAAAAAGTAACGTTATTCTTTTTACCTCACAATAATTTCAGCTTATTTTCTACTCAGTATCTTTTTTAAACTTATTTCAGCTAGACTAGCTAATAGGGGAAAATACATAAAGCTCACCTATGAGGTACTACACAATAACAGATATTACGTGTCTCGTTGTAGTATATGCTTAGTATATTTCTATACATAATATGTAGTATGTCGAAACATGTTTCAATCATCTAGTAACACTACTATAAATTGACTTTGAGTCGTCTGCGCAAGGTTTAAATAATATTTTTTTTAGTTTATGAAAAAATATTGTGTTTGCTTCTGGAGTCTGGGCTATAACTGTATATTGTACACTTATCTCTTTCTTAGTAACAGAAATATAACATATTGTAATTTATAATTAGGGTATAAATATTGTATTCAAATTGACAAATGTTATGCTGACTATAATGACAGTATATTGAAACATTTAATTCTTCCCACGCAAACTATTTTTGAAGACAATAAAGTTTTCACCAACAAGTTGTCTATTTGCATTAATTTTTATGAAATTTATTCTTTTATTCTACTATTCTACTCTACCACTCTACCATTACTCTTCTGACATTTTGCTAACGATTGGATTTAACATGTCTACATTTTAAAGCGATTTGTGCATTTAATAATGATATATTATACAGCACTCGCCTCATACTAAAATAACTAATACTTATGTATGTGTAACCATGTTTTCCTAAATAATGGGATGACTTAACAGTATGCATATTTGACAGTTTAGTATCGCACACAATAACGATCCCAATTTTTATGCTGTGTATTTTTGCGCAATGTGAGTTAATATTAATATCTATTGTGTATCTAGTATTGTACCATTTATTATTACTAGTTAAAGTATAGTATACGTCACGTTTCAATCGAACCAACGAAAGAATTAAAAGGGAATAGATTTTAATATAAACTAGGCAGGCAGAGGCGATATTTGGGTGTAACCCTACTGGAATTACCTACATTATGCTCCTCTCTCTTCCTTTTCTCCCCTGTCCTCACAATGCTTACTGCCTTTCCATTCTATTCACTACGGGTTAGAGTTGGCAGGAGAGATATGACTCATATTTTTTTCTCTCTGATGTAAAATATAGAGAAAGACACCGCCTAAAAGCGTGGAAAGAGTAGAGTAGACATTGGTTAAATGACAAACAGCTGTTTTTCTGGCGATAGTACGGAATATACACCCCTACTTTCATTTCGCCTACCTTGCTAATCATGTTTATTGTCGTATATGAATACAGTCTGTTCTCAAAAATTGGCTTTCATTCGTAGAATTTCCTTAATTTTATTCCACATTTCTTTAATAAGCTAGAAATAGTTCTCATAATAAGAACCAAGTAATTATATGTATAAATATACATGTGTACTGAGTATAAGTATAGAGTTCACATTATGGAAATCGATTATGTAGCCTCGACAATAGTGACATAGATTTTTCTCATTGCAGACATATTCAGTAAAATGCTAGGCATTGTACACATTTTTTCTTTAGTATTCTATTGAACGCGCAGAAATAAAATTAAACAATTTTTGAGTCATACCGTTTAGAACACACATACTATCTCAGTTAATGTTTGCTATCGCTTTCGGGAACAATTGCCAGTAACCACTTAATGGTAGAGAGGTCGGTTTGCAATAAAACAAAGCGCACGCTGCTTTATTTGGGTAATATATATGTGTATACCTTTAGTTTGGATAAACAGTATACATTGTATGTATTCAAGTGTTAATGGTTTGGCTTAATTTCTCTATGAATTAATCAGGAATCGACCTAACTTTTGTTTATTGTTTATATTTAATTAGTTATTGATTACGTAATTCGTTTTGTATAAAATGGGTAACATGTTGGAAACTTTTATAAAAACATACCTTTTGTCAACAGTTTATAAGTTAACATTAATTATTTTCTTTGAAGTTCATGTAACAGTAACAGGATAAAGAAAAATAATAACAATTAACTTAATAATATTATTCACTGCTCTCAAGATGGGCTATTGTTGAATTAATTAGTTTAACATTTGTTAATAGGTTAAGTTTTTCATCTTTTAAATGGTATTCTATTATATATTTTGTCTCATAAAATATTGAATACTTTTTCTGCAGCACCGACCAAAAAGAAGAAACGAAGCCTTGGTGGAAGTCACGGTGATCTTCTGCGGGCTCAAAGTAAATCATCAGTGCTGACATTGACGTGAGTGACACAGATGACAATAAGGGAACATATTATTATCTATGCGTCTAAATAATAGTAATCATAATTATATTATATCAATGTCACATATAACATACAATGGTTTATATTTATTTGAAAGTGAAATTTATCATTTATACCTGTATGTTTTATAGTTTGTTACTTCTTTTTTTTACTAAAAAGCCATTGATTCATGACTTGTGTAGTGGTTTGAGCAATTATTAAATTTAAAAATACTTTATTTGCAAATATATTAATCCAAGTGTGTTAATTCAAATAGACTAATTGTGAAACATGATAGTGGGGGATCAAAAGGACGGGACATTTACCATACGTGCCAAAAGCAATTTTATTGCAGAAATGATTTATTGAGGAGGTATATAAACTTTTGGCTCAAAAGCGCAAGATTTTGTTTTAGTTATCGTGCCATAAATCGTGAAAAACAAAATGGCCGCCATTTGAACTGAAAATTGGCTATAGTTTGAAAAGTATCCATATTTTATATAACACTATAGTTTAGTAAATTTCGTTCTATTTTACATATTGTTGCAAAATTTAAACTTAATCGCATAATGAATGAAGTCTACAGATCTATAAACAGTTCAAAATGGCCGCCATTTGAACTAAAAATTGGCTATAGCTTGAAAAGAAGAAATGCTTCGCGACAAGTTTGCATCTAGGAAGACTAATCTTCCAGAAAAGTACAGAGTTATCTCAGAAGCTGCATCACTGATTCGGGATGACTGTACAACTTTCA
>JAYRBW010142312.1:0-14987 GCA_036023295.1 Invenusta paracnida | reverse complement strand
ATTTCCAGCATCGGACGCTGTGTGAAAATTTAAGATATAAATTATCTAAGCCACTATTCTAAATGCAGCTATTAGAATATCGATTTATTAAACAACTGTTAAGATTTCCTATTCACTTGCGCGTCTGTTACACCGACATGATAATCTTCTTAGATCAGTCCAACAATGTCACGTGCAGAGTGTTGCGTCACGTCTGGTGTTCTTCGCTCGGCAAATACAGTACATTAAATCAGAGGATTATATCTCGACAACAGAGTGAGTTCAGTCCAGCCGGCGATGATATTGCAGATTTAAAAGCCTCATAAAATACCCTGTTTAACCAAAACTGAAACAAATTGACCAATCTAATGCCCCGTCCACATCTTCAAGCCGGCTCGGTGAGCCTATCGATTGGCTGGACAGAAATTAACTTGTTAAATAGTTTCTGTCAAGCCAGAATCTTATTGGTTTAAAAATGCGGCATGTAATGAATTTGCAAACGTGTAACAGAAGATTTTATTGTTTCTGCAAAGCGCATATTGTTCCACCAAGCCAGCTTGAACGTCTGTACGGGGCATAACACGCAATCACAACAGGATCAAAGAGAAGAGTTCAACCAAAGAGGGCATCCATCAATCAGGTTGAGACAGTTGAGATTTCTGAGGAGCAACGAGCTGAAAGTTTCTCTTTTTGTAAGCTTCAACATTGATACCATCAACTTCATAGAGAGCATAAAGCTTGTCGTAGCAGAACTTGAAGTAAAAGAGGAGGTTGTCATAACGACCGTCGTAGGTGTTGCATGCATCAGTTGAGGCTTGAGTGAAGTGTTCGCGGAGTGTGAAGTATATAGCTTCGATAGTGGAGAGGTAGTTGGGTGGGTTGTCACGCTGATAGCGCCAGAATTTGGTGGTGTATTGGGCCAGGAGGAGGCATTTGAGGTCTGTAATGTAGAAGATAGAGGAGAGGAGAGGAGAGGAGAGGAGAGGAGAGGAGAGGAGAGGAGAGGAGAGGAGGAGAGGAGATAGGAAAGAATATGCCATCTGGAGACTGATTCAGAAAAAAGCGGTAAACTCTAATAAAAACTATATAAAAAGCACAAAAACATCATGAGGGCAGAACACATAAATAAATACAACTTATTATAACATAATTAAGTCTTGGAGAAGAGTGGAGCGAGTAGACTGGTGAGAAAGCATACGCACAACTCACGTTTCAGTCTTTCATCAGAAAAGATGACAGAGGACTGATTCCAAGTTGAATCGATGACCACCAGGCGCTGAAAGGGGCACTGCAGACGTGCTGTCTTCACTGGCCCCAATGCTACCGCATCGTTGTGGCTTCGCTTGCTGCCAATACTCGCTATCTCAGGCTCTTTGCCGTCTGCTGACGTGTGCTCTGGATTGGCTGGGGCAGGCGGCTGACGTCGATTGTCGCGCAACCAATCAGCGAATGATTTGGCCGATGGAGAGGGATAAAGAAGTAGCGTCTGGAAGCGATTCAAATGCAGGAGTCAGATCTCCAAAAAGAAGAAAAAATATATGTGAAAAGAACAATGCTAACTTACCGTCTCAGCATCGTACTCAGGAATGATTGGATACTTATAAATTGTGACGTCATCAGGCGCAAGAATGGCTGCGTGGCAAGAGGTTGACTTGCCATGGTACTCCTTCTCGTGTTTGATGATATCGATTTTAATTGGGAGCTGAGAGTAAAAGAAAGTGTTTATTAAAAGTGTGTTAGAAGCAAATTTAGATAAACGTTCGAAATATGTTCATATTGTTTAAATAAAAGACATATAAAACATTCTAATATTTTTATTTCACTATATAGTTGTTAAGTTAGAAGTTGATAGCGATTATATTTTGAATATTATATTTACGTTAAAGTAGTACGCTATAACTTTATTAAATTGTTCAAAAATAATGTCTGAAATCTAAAGTAGATGTTGCTACAGTCATACTACTACTTGTCACTAAAAGTAGTAGAAATATACAAAGGAGAATTCCACCAATTTTCTGAAATTTAGCAACTGCATTGTAAATACTAATCTAGGTATCTTGTAAAAATACAAATAAAAGAACTTTTTATCAATAAAGCACTGATCAGGTTTGTTTATAATGTTTCAAACACTTGGCTCCCTAAGGATGGAACTACAATCAATTAATAGAGACGTTTATTAACGAATTTAAGTGTAATCTGGAAATATAACAATGAAAACCAAATAATCATTACATATAAGGGGCCATTACGTATATATGTACTGGGGGCCATATATATATATATAAGGGGCCATTAAAGTATTACGTACGCACAGAGGGGGGCTTTGCTTCTTATGTAACATACGCAGTCCAAACATTTTTTGTTCCGTATTTGCAGTTTACATAGATGAACAAAGCTTTGGTATCAATTTACAAAGAAATCGCTTAAAGAAGAATCATTTACTCATATCTATGCATATACTTTTCTGACGTATTGAACATTAGCAACAAGAACAAAAATATTATTAAGTATATTCCATAATCATAGAGATCGAATTATACCATTCAATACATGTCATTATTGTGTGTGTGTGTATATATTACATAGCATGCATCTTCTACCCATTGAACTATTTATGTTCATTATTCAAAATTCGCGTACATTATTATATATCTAATATTGCGAAATGCATACAAGCGTACAGGGGGGGGGGGGTCTAGACAATGCGTACTGCCTGCGTACAGGGGGAGAGGGGGTATTTAAATTGATCAAAATTTTGTGTACGTAATACTTGAATGGCCCCTAAACCGGCTAGACCCAGGTTCAAATCCTAGCTTGTTCTACGATTTATACAAAATAATCGGTGTCTCTTCAACTTGATTGGAAACTTGATTTTCAACAGGAGTAGAAAGCATCGTAACTAAGGCGATTATGGTCCCTTGTGGGCAATTTATTCACTCCTGGCTATTAGCTGTGATAGTAAAAAATGTCTAGTAGGTATATACATGTTCTGCATGCATGGTATTTCAAATGGATTGACACTACTGCTACGCTATAAGTAGTAAAAAAAGTGTATGAAGACCAGTCACAAAAAATAAGTATCTGTATTGCAGCTGCATATACTAAGTATGTTAAATAAAAGCTATCAATTTTTTTAATATATAATACATATACATATAGTTTTACAATTAATATATCTCTCCTAACCTTTTATATTCAGTTAAGCCTAATCATGATATTCAGAGTGATTGAAAACGAGAATTCATTTTCAGGAAAACTATATGTTGATGAAATTAAGGATAGATTTATTTTTAGCAAATAAATTTAAATGCCTATTATAAAAGTTTCAAATGTAGAATATACACACTATAGTATATGTAGAAGAAATAGCACGAAATAAGGTTTCATCGATAAAATAAAATGTATTAATAGCTTGTAATCAATTGATTACATGTGAAACAACCTTTTACTAAACAAGTGATGTGTTACCGTAAATTTAAGAATTTATTAAAAACATAAAAATGGGAATTTTGTATTTCAATGGTAATATCGGAAAGTACCACGCGAGCTAAAGATAGATTAATATTTAGGGATGAAATATAGCCTCTGATTTAGCATAATAAAAATAGAAACAGCTCATATGTTTTAATAACAACCGTATAAACATAATTATATATTATTTTAAGATATTCGATAATGAGTTATACACTTCACGATAATGTATCAAACATTACGCCTCCTATGTATAACAGTAGGGTTGATAGTAGAGAGAAAAATGACTAGCATAATCGTAGAGGAACGTGGAAGATCGAAAAAAAAGTAAAAACTTACTGCAAGCAGTAAAAGCTGCTCCGATGCTGAACAGTCCATGCCAGCTAACTAGATGGAGAAGAATCGTTGAGAGGAAAGCTCCAAGGATGCCAGCCAAAGCCTGTAACAAAAAGGAGACACTGGCGGGATCAATAGCTGAGAGTATCGGCTTATCGTTACCATGGAAATTGAAAAGTGGAGTATAGAGAATGAGGGGGGCGTCTCAGGCAAATTGATAACTGGAGAAAGACTATTTTTAGTATACATGGAGCATTACTTTGACAATAGAGTGCGATGCCTTATACTAGGATGTATAATTACGTAAAGCATTTCTATATTTTTCTATTCCCCCCCTCCCCCATTTTCTCTGTCTATAAATCTACAAATGAGCCATCAGTCTATAATTATGAAATATAAAAATAATATAATATGTTATGTGAGCTAGCTCAAGTACACAAGGAACGGAAATTAAACATAAAATATGTGCGCACAAATAATTTTATTTTTCGTTTTTTATTCAACCTGCAGCAAGATCAATATTTACTCAGCCCTAACCAGTCCTAAAACATAAAAAATAATTTATTTATTTCCAGTGTGTGTATATACCATACGCTTCAACTCTATTTTACCATAAACATTCTCGCTCTACTAAACTTTGGGAAGTTTGAAGGAAAGAAGAGGGAAGCAAAGAAACCAGAGCTGTATTGATTTGTCAACTTCTTCCCAATCTAATAAAGACATGAATATATCGTTCAGTATAAAATAGATTCAATTGAAACACACGATGAAATGTGTAAGTTACTAAGAAAGTCAGTCTAACCGACAGAAATGAAGCTTTATCCTTTTAGCTTGCTATTACAATATAAAATATATTCTTATGTGGTATAGATTGGAAAGAAACAATAAATAAATTCTAAACATTCTGAGAGTTTTAGACAATTAAAAATCGACCCTTTAAAATAGTAAATCTAACAGATTTGTTTAATGTTAATTATTTAAGATAGAAATTATAAACTATCATATAACTAATTAATTTATTAGTAGAATTAGTCAGTAAAACCACATTATTTTCAACTAGGAATATCTACAAAAATATCTATTCCAACATTTTCATAACATTAATAATACCGACAAGATTTTCTAATTAAATGTGTTCAAAGTAATAAAATATTTTTACCACAAATTTTACAAAAAAATTTGATTCATTTGTGTTATGAATCAGTTTAAATATTCAAATATATAATTTAAGAAAAAATAAATTATAAAATTAAATAGATTAAATAAAATGAGATTAAATTATCCCATTATATGAAAGATAAGTGATTCACAAAAACACATATTACAAACAAATATATTTTGTAAATATCCATAAAATACAAAATAAAAAATTATTAAAAAACGAATGTAATAAAATTTCTTTAAAAATGGGTTCGCGTTATTCTGCATGATTATTGTTAGTAATTTCAAAAACAAAATATCTTATAAAAATGAAACATATTTAAAAATTGAAATATAATATTACCGAATAGTCGAACTCTTTGTGTACACATAGAGAAGAAAGAACAAATAATAAAACACTCAAATAACGACAGTACACAATTCCAGTAAACTTCAATATAAGATATAAGCAGATAATTCGACAGAAGATATTATGAACTACTTCAATTTGTAAATAAAAACTTAAAATCATTGCTGCTTGCATAAATACATATCTTAGTGTATACTTAATTATATTTCTATGTTTTCACAGATATATCAGGTTGAATAATATAGGTACTCGGACAATTTATAAAAAACATTTTATACGTTTTTGTAATACTATATGTTTATAGAAATAAAGAAAAATCGATTTGATTTCTATGAATGTCAATTTGTTTACAGATATAACAAAATAAGCAAACATCCTGTTTGTACACAGCAAAAGCCCATATTCTATATATGCAATATTTATACATTTAGTTTATCACAAAAACTGACCAATCACTTCATGTTTGCTTCCGCACATAGCGCAAATTATTCATATAAATCGGACGTGATATAAACGAAATTTAAGAATCTACTAGAGTATATCGTGGTATACAAGAAAAAATCTAGAATGGTTTTCTAGAAAATTAATTAAACTAGACTAACTCTAATCATAGAAAACTAAAGAGAATTTGGAGAAATAATAATTTTATTGATTTCTAAGCAAATTAAATTTTAAAAATAACCAAATTATTTATTTACCCTATTTTACATTATTCAAAAAATAAAAACTATCCTTTTCATAGTCATGTAATATAAAATATATAACACATGAAATTCAAAATATATACACATTTTTATTTGATGAATTCAAATGAAAATATGTTTGTCAGAAATAATAAAAACTGAAATAATATGCATGATGAAACAACCAAAATTAAGTCAAGAAACGATAAAAATGTTTTTAAATAAACCAAATTCAACGAATAATAAAAAACTGTTCTTATTTTGTTATTTAAATCATTATGTCTACTTACATAAATTCTGTTTTCCAAAATAAATATTCAAAACATGCAATAAAAACTGTTTCTTCGGATAATTAATTCTTGCTAATAAGAATATTTTTAGTTATAGAAAATTCTACACTAAGGCTACACACAGTCTGAAATTTCTGATTTGTTGTCGGATAAATAGAAATATTATTTAGAAGATAAAATGAATATATTTTCCACTACACCCCATAAAACTAATACAAAAATACAAAAAATTACAAAATATACAAAAATAACTTCTTTTAAATAACGTTTTTAAATCTATAAAACTATTTAATGTAAATTTCGTAAACCACATGAATCATAAAATGGATAAAAATCTAAAATTAATTCGGTATTTATTTTATTTGTGTCATATTCAATTCAAATATTTAACAGAAATAGAAAGGAAATAATTTTAAAATAAACACTTTCCAATATAATCTATTTACAGTACACAGTTACTGTAGAACGAAAAACTACGAGTAGTAAAACCAACTTAAGTAATTAAATTAAAATTAAATAAGTATAAATATATTTAAAATATATTTAAAATATACTATTTATTAATAAACCATTTATACTTTTTAAAATTTTATATCAAAATGTGTATTATATAAAAGAAATATTAAAATTATATAAACTCATTTAATCAAAAATTGTATGGATTTTCAGCTTATTAGTATTTTTGTATAAACAAATATTTCCTTAATATGTCGATCTATATATATAGCAATACAATACCTTGAATATAACAGCATGTTTAGTCAAACCCTGAGAACATGAAGAAAGAGCAAAACTATTAAAATCAGTATCAGCCTGGACAGAAGATAACAGCCGAAAACTCTAGCATATTCTTGTGTTTGTTTGATGCAAAAGTTCGGAACAAATTTTTTCATATGAATAATATAATTTAAAACCAATTTATGTATATATTTTCAAATAAGTTATATAATACCTCAAATAAGAAAAATAACTAGTCTACTCAATAAATTAACGACGTCCTTGACGAACTAACAACCTTACATCTATATATATAGGTGCTGTATACATATACATATATCATAGATACTCCTGCAAAATTTTGTACCGAACTATTTACACCTTATTAAATAGGAAAAACGTAGATTACTCACTTTTTAATGCAACAACATAAAATAAAACTAGAAAGTGATCAGTACGTGATCAGTAATAGATGTTTCACAGTCAAATATTTCATGATATTAGTCATACAGACTTTACAGGTGTGCAACGAAGTTATCATAACATTCCGCGATGCTTAATTTTAAATTGTCGTACCTATAACAAGTTTAACAAAAGTATAACAAAAGAATAACCCAAGATTTCGTATATGTATATTGAGAAAGCTTCAGAGAATCCCTTCCGCTCATAGAACGTATTACTGTATAAAGGAGAACACCACGCAACATTTTATGATTCTTTTAAACAAATTATACTTGATTTAGATTTATGTGTACAGATACCATTGAACATATAGATTTTTCAAAGACTTAAAATGGAATTTTATACTGATCTATTATGTATTACTAACTAAAGCATAACTAAGCAAATTGGCATGCAATCAATTGAAAATCCTTTAATCTTTTAAAATTCATATAATTCCATTTCATTCAATTCAGATCAATTTAACTTTATATTATATTTATTCCCAGTATCACTTATACTCTTATGTACACAAACATTAAAAATCTAGTCATAACTTGACCTTAAATAACAATTTATTCCACTTTGGTTCGATATAAATAATTATTCGACAATATTCTACTAAGAAGTATATTATATGCAGAAATCCTCTTTTTAATTTACTTAACACTGTTTAAATAACTAACTTAATTGTGTAAATAACAATGGTTAGCAAACATCAATTAATCATTTTTTAGATCATAAAAATATTGTATTTAAAAATCTTAATTTAATTAAAGCCAATATAAAGAGACTATAAACCTATAGAGCATATAAATAAAAATGTATCAACCATAATAATCATTAAACTTCTTCCAAAAAATCTAAACTATTTATAAACAATTCTATTAAACTCACAAAAATGAGAGATACCGATACCACCATTTTACATATGAATTCCATTCCATTTCGAAATATGAACTTCTGATGATTTATAATTAAAACAGAAATATATATAATTTTGGCAGCTAGTACAGTTTTTATTTTTTATAAGCAAGTAACACGTAAGTCCTAATACAGTGGTTTAATTTAAATAATTATTTGAATCTTCCATTAGTCTCATTATTGTCATTACAAAACAAGTATTTGTTTACATAATTATATACAAGATATTACATTTTGTACATAATAATTAATATAAACAGCGATAAAATATGCCTTTAACTAGATTCATAAAAAACGAATTGAGAAAATAATATAAATTCCAAATATATAATTAGGAATAATTATAGAATATGACGTAGATCTTATAAAAATAAAGATTTTTTATAAAACTAACAATTAACACTAATTAAAAACAATTTAATATACTGAATCCAAAAATTCTAAAAAAGGCGGATAGCATTGTACTAACATTTCCAGTGAAGAGCAATCCGTAGTTGGTGGCCATCCCCGAGTGACCGAATAGTCGAGAACAGGCCCCGGGGAAAAGAGCAAAGCTGCCAGACATGACGCCAAAGAGAAGGCAGCACCACACCAGGTACATGCTTTGGTCCGCCTGCGGCGCCAGGAAGAAGGTCAGCTGCAGCACCGTCATCATTACCGTTTGGAAGAGCATCAACCACTGTTGAGAGAGGACAAACAATGGAAACAGCTATGATAAACACCGGAGTACAAACGTAGAGTAGCAAATTCTTCAAACAAATTAAGAGAGCCCTTTCTGTAAAAATGCAGACAAATTGGTATCACGCTTCACTTTTTTTTAAGAAATCACACTAAAATGAAATATTTTAAAATTACCGATTAGTAAATCTTTTTTAAATAATTAATACCTTCCAATACAAAATGATATATTTAATAAATATATATATATATATGAATAAAAATCAAAGTAAAATAACTTTTACAAATGTTTGAATTAAAGGCAAAAATTGTATTGACATAAGTATAACAATAAAAAGAACTTATGAATTAACCTTAATTTTTAAAACATATTTCTAACCAGATTAACTGTTGATAAAAAATCAAGATATTTATAAACGTTGGAATAATTAAATTTGAATATATTATATGTATATCTATTTATGACTAAATATTTCATACAATCTGTACACAAATTTCTGTAACAAAAACTTTCAAGTTGGACGTTAAATCGCAAATTACTTTATGTCACGTCACACATATTATACACATTTATTTAGGATAGTTTTACTATAAGTATTCGGAGAAATAGATAGAACAGCGTCTAACTGAAAAGGACGGTCTGATAGTTACCTTATAAGGGAAGATATCCAAAAGTTTGCCCCAAAAAATGCGTCCACCAGCGTTGAATACAGCGGCCAAGGATCCCACAACGGAAAGGAAGTAGTCATCATTAATGAATTTCTCACCAAACACCTGTAGAAAGTTAAAAATTAAAACAAAGTACCAATTTATATATCTTTTTCTAAAAGTAACGCTGCGCAATTAAATATACATTGTATATTATAGTTATTGTTTATACCCCAAAAAAGTTAGAAGGCGTTCTGACTATAGTCAGTACTCGAAATATATATTGGTAAAGTTTGTGTGAAATTGTGTATAACCATGGTCAATATATGCGTAATAACAAATCGTTTGGATAGAAGAAAATTAGACATACAATAATGCGTGTATATAATTATATACCTATTTATTTATAATGCGATTATTAAAATTATATTAAACCTAAAAATAACACATAAAATTTACATACATAATACTTCGGCTATTGACTGTGATAACATTTAATATAAAAAAATAATAATCTACTCAACTATAATATAGCTACTAGCTGCACCCATTTAGAATAAAATTAGAAAAATTACTTATTTAAATAGGTAGTTTAATTTCTTACTTTAAGGTCACAGAATATATCCTAATATTAACAAAATATATAATGTTATTAAAAAATATGGTTCAATAAATCCAAGGATGACATAAACAAAATTAACAAATTATTCATAATAAAGATTACTTATACATATTTAAAATATACATTTTAAAGTTTACTTCATTTACCTAACAGCGAATAAAAAAATCTTTGTTATATAATATATCTTATAAATGAATAAATGAATAAATTCAGTGAATTTTATAATCTTTCAACTATTTCCTCATACGAGTTTCATACACAAGAGTTTACAATGCTCGTACTAAATACTCACATTAAATAAAACATTTAAAAACATTAATTTATAAATAAGTACTTTGTAACATAAAACTTTAAATACACCAACATGTTACTATATTTCTTTGTAACTATTTCTAAGGACATAATATTCAACTTTTAATACGTAATTTAAGTCTGTCTTGACTACACGAACCAGATAACCATGGTAAATTATAAATTTAAGACGTAATATTGATAAACTTCTATTTGTATTCACAATTAAAAATATATACATCAAACAACATACAAATTAATTTTAAAAATTTGAGTAAATAAATCAAATTCTTTAGCACACTGTATTAATAAATAACTTATACAAAAAAATTGAAATTAAATATTTCCATCGACAATCATGATTTGAAATCTTCCTTATATAATATTAGACAAAAGAATGCGGAGAGTGAGTCTGAGAATGCATATAGTTAAAGAAAGGAAGACACCGATAGTGTAATATTGCACAATAACCGAACACCTTCAATATACACATAAGAAAACAGCGTCGTAAAGAAATAAAAGCATAGCGTCAAAGAAAATCAACAGGAAATGAAATGTTCCACGATATCTGTTACATTATAAATCTTGAATATTAACAACCAACTCCACACTGTATAACTCTCATTATAAACTTATTTGTGCAAAAATTACACGATTAAAAAGAAAACATGTTATAGATTACAAGTTTTAACCGATAACACAATTTTAACATGTATTTCCAGAATAATAGACTTGGTTTGTTTTAATAGCGAGTTATTATCATATCTAGTTTAATGAAATTTAGTCGAGCATTTTGCACAAAATATGTTTTATGAATAAATTATGATTATAAAAAGAAAATTCCACTAAACAGGGACCAGTCTGCTAACGGTTATTTTAAAACTATTTCAAAATTAGTTATCTATTATTAGAAATTTAAAATTATTTAAACCATAAACATTATCTTAATAAAATAAGCTCAAGTGTTTATATATAATATTCAAAACGTGTCATTACATCCAAATTAAATAACTTTTACTTTAAAAGAACCTACTGTCCCCAAAAGTGAATAATTCCATTCACAATATACATAGAGTTTGTATGTATAGTAAGGTCGACGGAAGATGATCTTATGCCTACCTTGTAGAGAGATGAGATAAAAACGATGGCGACACTGTTACAAAGGAAGGTTCCCCAGAGAATCCAGAAAACTCGCTCCCGCAACATCTCTCTGGGAGTGAGCGAATCGTCTGCGGCATCAATTCTGAAGAGAAGAAAGTAGAAATGAGGACTTTATGGCAGCTGTTTCGGCTACTGACAAACCAGTTGTTATATGTCTACAAAATCTCGACACAGACAGAAAATATATTGTGTAAATAAGCAGCTTAATTGTGATAAATTGGTGATAAAAACACGTAGTTATATTTCGACACCTCTCAGCCACCATAGAAGTAGATATTTAATTGCGTGATTTCATTAAAATGGAGGGAAATTATTAGTTTTACAAAACTTTTAAAATCTAACAATATAAAAACAGGTATATTTTAAGCTACCATTTTGGAAAGGTATATATACCCTTTTTAAATTTCAGACTACTTCTGCAAATATTTACTCATTTGTAAATGATATGCAGACAAGTAGAAAGAAGTAAACAAGAAAGCTGTTTTTGTTTTTAAATCCATTATGTATTTATTCAACTTGAGCAGAATCAAATAATTTTCAAATTAATTAAATATAAATTCTATTTTTAATACTTTATTTTAATACAATAGAACAATCTAAAATATTCCAAAAGTTTTTGATACATATGTATAATGTTAATGATAAATATAATAAATAAAAGATAAAGCTAACAAATGATGACTTACATAATTAATATGTAACAAAAATGGTTTATTTCGGTACTACAAATTATATGTTATTAACATACGGGATATTATGACACTATGTATACATATGACCCTAACAATGAGTAAAATGAAGTAAATAAAATAATTTTACAATAAATTATCCTCTAAACAATTTGTGTGAAGATTTTCACTTGGATAATGCCGCAATATATATAAATGAAATCACTGAATTTCATATGTGTATATATTACAAGTATGTTTGAAGGTAACTTGATATAGAGACATCAGAAAGAATGTACTGACTTATGAAATGTTTATCTTACTGATCTAATGACAATTCGTATGGATGAATATACCTTATTATATTAAGTCAATTTATTCTGAACCCAAATAAAATATATCTAACAGTTTGTTTATTTTTAATAGAAAAGATTTTAGTAGAATCCTCAATATGGATTCAATTTAATTATAATATTTTTAGAACTGCTTTTACACAACACTGTGAACTCATCAGTGTTCAAAAACTATATTGGTATAGTTTTTAGATATCGTAAATTGTTTGATAAATAGTATAAAACAACCATAAATAACCTACAAGTAAAATTATTTTCGATACAATCAAGTACGTGTGTAAACGTATATTTTTATCAAGTTCGTTCTATACCTTTCAGACTGACATTAGGTATATTTAGTATTAAACTACGATAATGAAATCATCATAAGAATTATTGATAAGTACTTTAAAACAAGCGATGATATTCAATCTACTTCAGATCGTAGTACACTACCCCTTTACGAACTAATACAAAACAAAGTACAGGGTAGTCATTTTAGTAAAATAATAGTCAAGGAATAATGTTTATTTTTTCTACATAGTATTAATCGCTTAAAAATAAAAAGTAAATTTACTTTAAAATAATAAAGTTAACCTACTGTTCAGATCCTTGAGGATCGATCGTGCCAGGTGTTGACATGGCAGTTTGATCGTAATCCATATTTTTTGTGATGCTCTGACGCTGTATTGAAAAATAAAATACACAAAAATGGATACATATGTAGACTTATTATTTTGTAGTGTGATCCTATTAATACTCACTATATACATTGCTACATGTTAATAACGCTATTTTGTTACTAAGTGTAATGCACGAATACATAGAATTGACATTTTTATCTAAACCGCTAAAAAATAGGGGTTTCTCATATGAGAAAATGATATAATTAGCAAACAAAAAAATTAATAATTTCAGAGTCAATAGCGGAAATAACTGAAATATATAAGGTTCGTATCTAACAACGAAAAATTTACTAGATGCTTTTAACAATAATAAAATAATTTAAAAAATAAATTGTTAAAACAAAATCACTTACATTAATAAAATGATAAAGAATCACTTATAAAACAACAACATTAAAATTGAAAAAAATCCTCTTAACTAAAATTTTATAAACAAAAAACAAAAGTTTTTATAGTACGAAAATTTTCGCCAATTAATACCAAACGTAATGAATTGGAATTTCCAATCCATTCCATTTCATTGTAAACGGATAGGATGATATACTTTTCTTATGATACTTTATGAAATATTGAAATTAAAACTCTCACGGAAGATCAAACACGCCATCTAAGTTACTTATAGATTTAATAGGCACTACCCAATATCCCAAATTTTTAATCAGAAAAAATGTCGAGTAAATAAATATTCGAATAACACAGTATATAAAACAGTATGAGTAATATTATCATCAGTCAAAATCTGAAGTTGAGTAATTTTATCATGTTTACTTTAAAATTTTGTAAGCAACTGACCTCATCCGAAAAGTCTTCTGGTCCGGGTTTGGTGATCATCATTGATCCAATGAACTGAAGAGTAGCATAGATCCCTCCAATAAGAAGAAAGCAGGAAGGAACTCGTGCAATGATCTTTGGATCGTCAAAGTATCTGGAAAAATGAGATATTAAAATGTTTTTATGATGACAGAATATATTTATATCAATATTTTAAAAATATTTCGAAGTAAAAAAGAAACCTAAAGTTACTAAATTATGAGATAAAAATTAGAATGCAATTTTAAATATCCTACTACTTAATTATCTAAAGAAATCAAAATTTCAGAAAACTTAGAAAGCCATTACATATATGAACTTAATATTAACACTATCAGTAAAGATGAATAAAACAATACCAGCAATTAAACAATGCAGCAATAAGATAATAATTAAAATAATTACTAGGGGTTATATGTTTGGTATTGTTCCCCATAATGGTACTTAACTTATTATTATTAAAGACAAAGGCATAAATTCTCAATTGTGTTTGTCGCATCGTCTTCTTATTTCGAAAGCAATTTAATTAATTTGCTGTATTGATTTGTAATTAATTTGGAAGCAGGAAGACGATTTTAGGAAGCCATTTAATCAATTTCCTGCTTCCAAATTAATTACAAATCAATACAGTAAATTGATTAAATAGCTTCCGAAATTAGAAGACGATGCGACAAACACAATTGAGAATTTATGCCTTTGTCTTTAATAATAATAAGTGAAGTACCATTATGGGGAACACA
>JAYRBW010142301.1:0-14988 GCA_036023295.1 Invenusta paracnida | reverse complement strand
TTTGAATGAATTTATATCTTTTAAAATTGTCTGTAGCTAACCAGCTTTTTGCCATTTTTGGCGATAAAAAATTATTAAATGTACTTGTAAGGGTTTTGTAGTAATATACAATATAATGCGAAATATACTGTTGATGTATAATCTCATTAGATAGGCTTACCATATAATTAACACGATTGCTAGAATCCCAAACAAAACTAGTAGCGCACCAATAACAGAGGACAAATGCAGTCTATTGTTGTCATGATAGTTAAGCTAAGCTTGGTGAAAAAGTATATTATATCATTTGGTTATTTTTCTAAACTTTGGAATAATAAAGCAATGCTGACAATTTATATCAAATTAGGAGATAATTGTAAATAAAACAATTATGAGATAACTATTCTAGATTAATTATATTATATAAATCGATCAGAAAATATTACTTACTCAAATATTATACAATACAATGTGTCCGTTTAAAAAAAAATAACTACAGTCTAAACTCTTCAATAATTATACCAGTTTTCAGTTAAAGGTAAGTGGCCACATACTTCATACTTTGCATTAACAGTTAACTGACTAAAGTAAAAATGAATTTGTGACTAGAACTGACTCGAACTGAGTCTCCGATTAAGTAAGGGTGGCACAGCGGCCGCCGTGGAATTGTTAGTGGAAGAATGGTCAGCTCCCTGGTCACTTTCTCCATACGATGACTGACGCATTATCCGAGACACAGTGACGGAAGGTGGCGAAGTGAGCAGAGCTCCAGTGATACGAGTTCTCTTCTCCTCGTCAACTAAAAGCTGTAGATGGGCATTAGCGCGCAAGGCCTGGTCCAGTTGATTTCGTGTCGACTGGATCTCTCGTCTTAGATTCTCCACTTGGTTGTTGCATTGTTCGGCCGAGAATGATGCACTCGTGTGCTCCTGTCGAAGTCTGAGGAGATCTTCTTTCGAGCACTGTTGTGGAGGGTAAGTAGCAGGTGAAGTAAAGTCTTTGTCAAGAGATTTTCATGGTATGGTATGTGATATTTTATTATGAAATTCTGTCGTGAAGAAGGATAAAATCATTTGGATTTGTGTATGATTAAAATTCGTAAATTATGCGATTATGAAAAATAAAGTGATACCCTTTCTTTATTGTTTAGTATAATTATCTGAGTACTATCTACGTAGGAAACTTAAACTAGTTGACAATAGTATATATAAATGTAATTCTCAATAGAAAATGTTAAACGATAATTAGTTTAATCACGTGACAAACTGTACTTTAAAAATATATTTCAGTATAAAAATCGTTACATATTCATTATAATTGCTAATATTTTAGTAACTCTACTTCATTTATTTGTCCCATGATTTACGTCAGCCACAGTTAATATAGTCAGTATTGATTGATCAGACTTTTCAAACAAATGACCTTGAATTCGAATCATGCAGCTACATAGACAGTAGTCTGAAGTTGAACTCACATCAAGCTCCGATCTTAGAGAAGCGAGAGACTTCTTGTGTTCGTCACACTGCTTCCTGAGCATGACGGTGTCTGCCAGTTGGCTTGTCTGTTGTTCCAACTGCCATTCGAGACTTTCAACGCGGACCAGGCTTGCTGATAGCTTCTCTCGCAGATTGCCGATTTGGTCCTGCATCTCCGCTGTACGAAGGATAGTGTTAAATAGGCCGACATTTTACAATTTTAATTGAAATACATAATATGTAATGATTTGTCTTAAACTATGTGATTTTAATAATGCAATAACATATAGGACTGCATTAAGGATTCATATAAGTGTTCACAATATGGAAAAATATAGTTTTAAGACACGATCCTATAGTATTGTACACAATCTATTGGTGAGACAAATTCACTGCTTTATATGTTTTGGATTACGATTATTTTCAAATGCGAATGAGAGCGAGCGACGCAGAGCGTAAAACTTTGAATATTATTAAATCTTTTGTGGAAATTCACATTGAAAACGGCACCAAACTCCCACCGTACTAGAAAACTCTCTACATAGAAGGTTCGGACGTGCGGACTTTCGTTCGCATCGGACTTTAGTTTAAAATTAGTGTGACATTTATAGGATGCAACTAGTATAAACAAGGTTAACACTTACAAAACAGCAATTCACTTAAACTAAAAACTATATACATATATACTCGTTACAATAAATTTGTTTAACATATTGGTTCGCAAAAAAGTTCCAATTATTAATCATAAAGGAGAAAATAAAGTGAATTTCAACGAATATATGAAAATAAGAAAATATAAAATTTTAATTTTAAAAGGAAAGAAAAATAACACTAATTAACGAGCATAACTACTCAACAAAAAAGTGGATTACCAGTGTGTTCATTGTAACGTTTAGTACGTTCGAAGATCATTCTTCGGTAGACTTCAATTATTTCTTGAAACAAAATATGACGAAATAAAAGAAATCAATTATTATAATGTTGAATATAAGCATGGCAGAGCATGGACTGTGTCATAGCTAAATGTATACTTGACAGGATCCAAATATAAGTAGCCATATAAAGAAGCAAGTTTAAGTTTAACTATATATGTACAACAATTTGGCGTCTGGTACAATTTTATAACACAAGCAACGGTTTGATATTTATCAGAAATATACTAAGATATCTTAAATAAAAGATATAAAATATCTTAAAATAAATTACGACTCTCCAAAGACATTTTTAATTAGATTAGTTAATAATAAATGACGCAATTGAATAGGTAATAGTTGTAATGAATTAATGAATTCTAGCTGGTTACCAAGATAACTCTCTTTTCTCACCAGAATCTGAGGCCGGATTCTTGGCCACAGCTTGACTGGGACAGGCAGCTGATGTGTTCGAGTTTCTCAGTCGATTAATTAGTGTTTGTCTCAGCAGATCTGTTTCCTCCAGGCAAGACTCCAAGTGCTGACGCAAGGGACTGATTTCCTGGATTCAGAGATCACAAGAGACATCGTATTATAAGACAAGAGACAATATTTACATCAGATTCGTTTGTTTATCATCATGTAACCTAGCAGTTGATGTCAAACATCGGAGTTTCGGTTGCTTTCTCTGATACTAAGTTGATTCGATCTATTTTCTATTACACGTTGATAAACGTTAATAAACTTTATATTAATGGAAATGTAATTTTATTCGTCTATTTTATGAATATGAACAGCTTTAAATAAAAATACCGAATAATTATTAATAAAAATATTAAATGCTAATGTTTGAATCCGGTTGCTAAGTTACATTGCGATAAAGAAAACATTCTGATTGAAAGTAGAAAGCAGGTAATATATAATATAGTCGGGAATGGATAATGCTAGATTAGTGAACAGCTAACTACTTGTTTAATGAATGCACGGAATTGAAATAAAATAACGGATAAAAAGATAAACCCACCGGACTACACTTCCTATATAAAGGACACAATATCCAATTTTCGAAGCATATCAATGAAATAAGAATAGTTATGTCATGTGAAATTAAGAGCTGCGCTATTGGCAAGTGAAAACATGTAGATATGTATACCTTAATATTACATGAAGTGTCAACTGCTATCTGTTGTTGCATTGTCCCAGTTGATTCCTTGCTACCACCAACACCACTATTACTTCCACTGCTGACACTGCCCTTCTTGCTGACTGACGTTCGCACAGGCTTCCCTGTCGTCTTGGACGTTGCCCCTGGTGATGGAAGCTCTAAAGATGTGTTGCTATTGTCAGTTCCAGGTTTAGGACGGTAGGGGGAGCCTGCGGTACTGGGTGTTGCAGTCCTCTGGATAAAATGCAGTTCCGTACGCAAGGCCTGATTCAGTTGGTCTTTGGCGCGTATCTGTACCTCCAGAACCTCTTCGAAGAACTTGGACATTGACTTACAACCACTGCAAATGTTATTAAGAGGAATGCGCCATGGAATAGTAGAGCCAAGCATAACTATAGAACTAATGATCATTTATAGTCTAATATATATATATAAACTGTTTAATAATCAGAAAAAATGTTACAATGGTGTTATTTCTATTTATTTTAAATGCTGTCATATTCTATTAGCTATATTAACAAATATAACTATTTTTTCATAATTTCAAATGGACAGTAATTTAATTAATCAAATATGCTAAATTTAAAACACATCGTATTTTTTTACAGTTTATTACACTAGAGTCTTACAATATCAAATAGTTTAGTTATCTACATATATGTAAATTCAGCATTGTATAAATTCTTCTTGGTAAATAGTTAATAATTATATGAAACTATCTTAATAGTATCTTAATATGTGTCTACTAATATACAACAGTTTCTTAGTCTGGGATAAATGAAACAAAAAATAAATATGATTAGCTTATATGTTTTGTTATTAATCTTATAGCATAACTTTTGGTATATGGGCCTGAGGGGGGTAAATGATTACTTGTTGATTATAGTGGTTAAATGCGTAAACAAGGTGAAGAGACGTATTTATCAATGATTTATTAGAACTATAGATGTTTTAATACTATCATTACAATAACATTACATAATTGTATATAAGGCAAGATTTTTATTATAATTCTTTCACTAATAAATTATATTGATGCACAATGAATTGTATATAATTTATACGTATCTGCTACTCATTTTACAAACAATATTATAAATGTCACTTCGTAATTAAATACTATTACCATACCTAGACGTTACCTATAATATGTTATAGTTTCCCCTTTCTAGTGTAACGTCCTGTTCCGGATGAAAGTAATCGATAATTGAGATGGCGTGAAAAAATGTATTCATAAATAGATGAATAGTTGAATTGTACAAAAAATTTCCAATTTGACCAAAATCTTGTCTGGCATTCATAAATACTTCACAACGTAGATTTAGAGTAGCTAAACTAAATATTCCTATTACATATTATCCACAATACCACAATACACGTCATGTTGAATCTTGAAATATACCAACAGTTTTAGGCAACAATTATGTTTTCTATGAAATAGATAGTAGAAATAAATAATAGTTAATGAAACATATTCAAACAGCTGTAGCTATTTTAGGCAATACTTTTAGTAAATTTTAATATATTTTGCCCCAGAATAAGTTAACAATTCAAAGACCAAGGAAGCCTGGAGTCTACACAGTTATACAAACAACTGTTTAAAAACACAATAAATTTTATTTGAAATTTGAACCCTTTTTAGAAAATTGTTATATCGAACATTTTGCTACCAACATTAAAATGGCTTGCAGTTCTGAAATAATCCCAATTTACAAAAAATAGTAAACCCAATTGTTATCAGGTGCGGTCCCAGGGAGGAGCCTGGACAGCACGTGCTCCCCCTAGGCTAATCTTGGCGCCCCTTTAAAAATGAAACATGCGCCTGTTGCCTGCAAATTATGTTTTCCCCGGTAGAATTAATCGTACACTGCGAAAAAATGTATGACGTTTTATGATGTGAAGTGAAATAAATTATAATTAGCTATATGTCCTTTTTGTATTTCAACTTTTTAAATGCTCTAAATGCATTTTACAACAACATTAAAGGTAAAAAAATTTACGCTCCGCGCAAAATTTCTATTCATGAACCAACTAAATAATGGACAACTAATTCCTGAGATGCACTCTCCTGCAATCTAACTTACAAAATGGAAAAATTTCATTTTCGAGCTCGGATTTATAGGCTACGCTGCTCGCGTAGCCATGGGATGCAGAAGATTGAACCCCCCAATCCAGATTTCTGTATCCGCCTCTGGACACCTGTATAATATTTATTTCAACCAAAAAAATTATGGCGCCCTTACAAAGTATTATGACTGCAGGCTCCCCCTATAAAAATTGTCTGGGACCGCTCCTGATTAAGGATCATACAACATAAATGTATGAAAATATGAATATGTAAACAGTAGGGCTTATTTGTACGGTGCCGGTAAAATATTTCTGAAAGTATTTGTGCGGTACCGGGAAAATATTTCTGAAATTATTTGTACGAAACCAAATAAATATTTTTGAAATTATATCTATGGAACCAGAAAATATTTCTCAAATTAGTTTACGGTAGCAACGGAATAAGGCCTGTCTGAAAAAAATATTTGTATGATAAATTTAATTAAAAAAATTGGACATTATAAAAAGTTATGATTTAGCTAGATGCACTAATTAGCATATGGGTGTTATAGAGCTATAAGCATACCTACTGGAATACAAAGAAACAATGTATATTTAATGAAGTGTATTAAGCTATGTATGTAGCTGTTGATTTATGTATATGTATTTTTAGGAATAATAAAGTTAGTACTTTTTTACATTTGGGTTCTATATAGTTTTAGTACATTTGATGGATATTTATGCTTTGTTTTAATGAAGTATTGTTGAACTTTTATAATATAATTTATCACCGTGTAAAAATATTAATCAATATTTCTGGTTTATTTATTGGGGTTGTAGGTAACATTTTTTAATGTATTTTACTTTTCTCGTGAATACTGTCTATATATCGAAATCGAAATCGAAATCGATATCGATATAATACTGTATATCGAAAGCTCGTAATATAAAATAAGTTTTATAAAATCGTTGTGGCTTATATATTATTCATTTATCGGATTGAACATAGAGTAAGAAGGGGGGGATTGAACATTTATCTTATTCTACATCATCTATTTTATCTTAAATTTCGTAGCTGACTGTTAGTATTGGGTCATAAATATTACTTACTTAAGACTCTGCCGACTTGGGAGAATATATTATTAGTGATCGTTTATAGTTTCAGAAAAATATATAAAATACAATTTTTGAATCATCTATGTTAATTTAAAGGCACTTGGAAGTGTAAAATACTTCACAAAAAAATGTTTATGTAGGTATCACCAATAATCATTTGAATACATGATTACTAAGTAGAAATGCAAACTGCGTTACATATCTATTTAAATATAGTTGTATTTTTTGTATAGGTATGTTCATAATAATATGTATAATATGAAATGTCCGCATATAGAGTACAAACAAAAATGGACTGATCGTCAAGATAGTTTCTATGCAGAGTCCTTGACACGAATAGTGTCAAGTGACACGAATACCATCCAAGGCAGTGGTCACAACCTATACTGCGCATATCATCAATTATGGACTCATGACATACGGAGCAAGATCTGGACAAGCTATTTTGTTTTCGAAATTTCTCTGGCATTTCGCTAAGACTGCTGTTTTGGATAAACTTGTCCGTCAAGGCAGCTCCCCCTCTTAACGCAGGATTGAAAAGATCTTCTGGGGACCGTTTATAACCTACAGCTTTAACTTGTTTTGCTGATTTCGAATCCGTAATCCTTAGCAATCGTACGTACAAGGAAAAATATAAAGAAATGGAAACGTTTAATGAAAATGTTGATTATTGTATAACTTTGTGGTATAACTTATAAACGTGCCGTGACATGCCACGACACGGCATTATGTATACTGTTTTATATATGTACATATATCATTCAATAAACAAGAAAATGCAAGTATCCCATTTTACAACTATTAGAAAGCATGTTACGTAGAGCATGATCCAATAAAATGTACTCACTATACTACTGTTCCAACTTTGTTAATTTATGGTATTCTTTTTTATCTTGGGTAGACCAATAACAGTTTTATCAGCACCTTTTAGACGACCTCGCCTACGAATCATTGTCGACGCAGGAACAGTTGCTGATTTCCACCATCTGGAACAAGCTATTTGAAATCCGCAGCTCCTATATCTCCACCATTAGCATCAAGAGGCTTGTCCAACACCGTCGAAATACATTTGGACAGCTTGGAAATCCGTCGCCGAATCGACCAAATCATCTTACTACATGATAACAGTCGCGCATTGCACAATATCCAACCCCTTTATAAAATCATGATCTTCATCACTATTCACTTCTATACCAGGATAAGTGTTTGGCACTTAGAAACTAATTGCTGGAGAACTTCAATTATTTCATCATATTCTCGATTTGGAGTTTCCGAAAGGATATGTAGCAATCTCATTAGAAATCTAATTTGCAAAATGAATTTAAATAATCGAATGTTGATAGATATATTTGTTATCAATTAACTTCTTTTACGATATGAAAGCGGATATTTTGGGTAAAAATATCACTGTAAGTATAAATGGATTATTACATAATAATATTTAAGAAGCAATATGTATTGAAGAAAATTGATGCAACACATGATATCATATTCATTCATTTAGGAAATATATATCTTGAAGTTAGTTGATGCATTACGTGTAGTACATATTAATTTATGTCCCGCAGTACAGTCTGAGAAATAAAATTCCTCTTAGTTAGTAAGATGTTTCAAATACTATATGTTATTTTCGGGGCGGCACTGCCGGAGAGGGCAGGGTATAGGCATGTGCCCTCTCAAAAATTTCTGTTTTGCCCTTTTGATTATGTAGGTGCCCTTTCTGACAATGTAACCCGTGCCTGCTGACTATACATATGTAGGTGCACCTTCAACCTTACGTTTTAAAGTTAGTACCTCTGATTGCACTATGTGTGACTTATAAACAACTAAAAGTGCCGCGTCACGTGTTGTTAAATAATTCAACGTTTCATATGTTTCCTTTTTATTTTGAACACATTGATATAAGTGCCCTTATCAACTTTGTCCCCCCAATAGAAAATTGCCAGCGCCGGGCCTGTTATTATATATTAGGCAACCTTTAGATTTATAATAAATTTATAACTTTATTCAAGACCAAATTTATAACCCCTTACATGGAAGGCATACTTATATCCTGCTGCGATCGACAACAATGGACACTGGTATCTGTTTGTCCATTATCTATTTCAGAGTGTGATTCCGCAGAAGCAGCAGTGATATAAACACACGATGGGATTATTTTAAATAATCTAAGGTCCATCGTTATGCGCAATGATGTTTACAAAATAATGGCCGTTCTAATTCATTTCTTTTCATGAATATATCGCGGCACGGTAGTTCAAAGTATACTTGTTAAAAAGGCAAGTGCATGTACTAGTTGAAGTTGTGAAATCAGTTAGTGACGATTTGTGAGAAAAACGGAGCTGCTTAAGACAACTAATACGCTGAAAAAACAAGTCAAATATTTGAATGTCTGGATGTTCAGATGACCCTGTCTCGTATGGAGTTAGATGTCGTTTTGCGGTCAGGCTGATCGTAAGGTGATCCCGTTCTATTCTTAGAGAAGCACAAGCTTTCAGGAGGTGCTCAATAAGTACAATGAAGCTTAATTTTTTAGTGTTTACGCTTTTCAGTTTTTGATTTAATGACTCTACGCGGTTTGTAGTGTGGTAATTTAAAGCTCCACACTTGAGTCCACACACCCATTTCTCTAGATTAGAATGCCAGTTGGTAGGATAACAATTTAGCTGGAGCTTCCTTTATTAAAGTTTCGTAATTTTTTTCATATTCACTTTCGTCAGAAGGATATGTTATGCGTTGTAATATTTCAAGGATATTTAAAATTAAAACACCTGTCAACTCATTCTAAAATTTTTCAAGACATGGAAAAAACAAAGTTGCAGCTGTACGTCCATTTCTTTATCAAAAGTCGTTTCACACAGTCTTTTACGGTGATCACAACCTTCGTATAGGGCCAGGAATCGTTACATTCCTTCCAATACTCTATGAACCGTAACAGTACACGTTTCCTTACTTTCAATTTAGCAACAAAAACCCAAATATCTCTGATTGCCCGTTTCCGTCTTCCACAATGAGCATATGGAGAGGCGTATATAAATTTTATGAATATATAAACTTGTTATATAATATTAAAGAGCAAAAATTACACTGTAATAAAAAATAATCGTGTTATTTAGAAATTTGCTTATAATTTTTACATTCCAAATTGCATTATGTATTAAATTTAATAATTATTATACAGCTTATCATTATAAAAGCATGAAAATAAATACTTTTGATTCGTCCTCTTGCCAGTACTTTTTGTCTTGCTCCCATATGCACGCAACGATACACAACTTCATAATATACCTGTTTGTCATTCAATACGCGAAATGGTATTGGTATTTTCCAGGCTGCTGCAAACGTTCGCGAGACTTATCTCTTATAAAATGTGTAATAATTTTATTCCAAAAAATCTTTCAATAATCTTTTTCCTGTCTCAAAATTATCGAATTTCGCAGTGACTTCCATTGGCTTAAGCATGAAATATTTTAATTTTGAAATTTCCGCCATCAAGGCAACAAGAATACGTTAAAACAAATATCAATTGTATTAATGCTACAAACAGTCGTACAATTATAATATAATTAATACGGTATACCATACAAATAATATAGATGATATATATACGATACCGTACAAATAAGCACTCCGATATGTAAACATATTAGTATTATTTTATGTGTTAAGTGTAATAACATATTTACATTGCAAATATATGTTATAAATTATTTTTATAACACCCCCCCCCCCTTATTTCCCGTTTATTGTTTGTATGTTATATTAATAAATTCTTTGCGCTTTGATAGAACGTTAACAAATGTAAATAAACTGTCTTTCTGTTTATTATATGTACTTATTCTTTTATTTCTATTAGGATATTTATCTTTTATTCCCAATCTATTAAGTCAATGAAAATCCAAACTGAAAGGTCGTGAGTTCTACAATAAATGTATTATATACCAGACTTATTTTAGTAATACACAAGTTACAGTTACAATCGCTATCAAACCGATTGTCTGATAGGTACGTGATACTCAAACTGGGCACTGTGTCTCTCCTTGCCAGTGCTGCGAGCTCTTATATAGCCCACACACAGCAGTTCCAGGCCCCCTGTTTCCAGTCACGTATTTCTAGTACATAGGACATATAAAATGTAGGTTATACAAATATATAACACTTCCTTTATTCTGACACAAAGACATGACCCTTTGCCCGGCCTGACTTATCTTACCCTCTTGCAACACCTGCAAGCTACGCATACAACAGTCACTCGGGCATATAAAGATAGAGCGTAGAAAGAGTACAGTAGTAGAAAGAGGAATGATATAATGTTGTCTTAGTAAAAGAAATTGCGCCAACACTTTGGCGGTTTGTACAGGGATAGTTCACTGAGAGTTATGTAATACGTGTCCTTCATTCTTAGCTTGGGTTATGTGCACTTTACGAGTATGATATGAACAGCAATTATGACAAAATATATATATGTAAACTATGATCTACTTTAATGAATGAGGGATAGTTTAAACAGAGTATCTTTAGAGCACCAAACTTAATTGAAACAAGAATCGGATCGCGGCCAATTAGAATTCGGTTCATACATCCTTCTTTTCATAAAATCTTAGATCCGCCGCTGGGTATGCTAATATTAAGAACACCATTTGAAAAATGTATGAAAAAATACATAGGAAAAATACCTCGTCTCATTCTTGTTTAAACTGACGAATAGAAACGAATTCTTTCCATCTTATGTTTAGTATTTGTGCGCATGCGCAGACTGCTAAGATCTTCGTCTGCTGATTGAGTTAAACTTTGATGAATGTTGTTTTTTGAGGTATTTAATCTTTTTTGAACAACATAATATTTTAATGCAATTTGTATTTTATTATTTCTAATTATTTAATAAGAAATGGCCTATCAAATTAACATTACAAGGTCGACTAATTTCCAAACTAAACTGAAAGTAAAGTCGAAGCGGACGTTATTTAAAAAAATATATTTACTTAATTTTTTAATACAATTTTGCATCGATGTTCGTTTTAAGTTCATATTTAAATCGCTTCTCTTACAAAGGTTTAGTAATCTAGAATTAAATCAAAACTGGCAATTATTAGTATGTGTCAAATGAAATGGGTCTATTTGTATTATAATATTAGAAAATAGAAGTTTAGATTTATTAATTTTAGAAAATTGTGATATTAAAAATACTGACATGTCTATAGTACTAGTAGTTTTATTTTTTGTAAGACCAAAATAATTCAGGATAATATTAAATCAGTATTTTTGTATACACTCAAGACCAAGTGTTTGACTTGTCACTTAGTCTTGACTGATGTCTGATGTCTTTTAAATCAAAATGTATCTTATATACACAATCTTAAATAATGTTTTAACTTTGTGTAAAACAAACACTAAATATATGTTCACTTGGATTTATACTTTAATATAATTTTTAAGTGATCATAACTTTGTAAATATGCATCTAAAAATATCTACAGTTTGGGCCATAGGTATCCAGACAGTAAGAAAATAATTAGTTTTTCTCTTATATTTCATATTTATATCATCAGATATTTTTAAAATTAAATACAAAAGATTTATTTCAGTAAATTACAGTGAAAACATGTGAATACAGTGAAAATATGTGAATACAGTTAAAATGTGATACAAAAGTGAACAACATTTTAACAGAAAAAAAATATAAACAATTTAATACAGTTAAAACTGTATCAATATTGTGTTGGGAAGCCTTGGCATGTGATAACTGCTTGAAGTCTGATTGGAACACTATCAACAAGTCATTGGCAATGGTCCCTGTTGATTGTTGTGTACCAGGCATGTATTATCGCAAATATGAGCTTATTGGGGTTGGTTGGTGCTCTGGCTTCAATGACATTACCTATCCAAGACCATAAGTTCTTGTTAGGGTTGAGGTCTGCACTTTGGCCAGGCCAATCATTGATCCAACAATCAGGGAAAACTCTGTAGGAAAATGCCTTTTCTCTATTGGCACAGTGACAGGGGGTATTGTCATCCATATACACTCCATTGCCTTGATGAAGACAATGATTTGACCACATAAGTTTACACTCAAGAATTCCTAGGTACACATCTTGGTTCACTCACTGCCCCTTTTCAAGAATCCTCATCCTGCCAAGACTATTTGAAGACACGCACCCCTAGATCATGACAGATGGGGATGCTTGATGGTTGAAAGAATACAGGTACTGGAATATCCCTCATCAGTCCATCTCCAGACCTTTATAGTTCTTCTATTGCCATAACTGTCAAATGAACTTTCATCCAAAAAAATTACTTTGTTCCAGAAGTTCATTCCTTTCTGCAAATACCTACAGGCAAAGGTTAAACAGTGCTGTCTTTGGAAGGCATTGACATATGGTTTTCTTGCTGGCCTACAAGCTTTCAGTCCCCTTTCTCTTAAATGCCAACAAATAGTTCTCACACTAAGGTTCTGTGCAGGTCCCACTTTTCTTTGAATGTCTGCTGCACTTAAAAAACGAGATAAAATTCACTCTCTCACCAAACTCTTGTCTGTTAAAGGTGAAGACTTTCAAACCAGGGCCTTTGCATTTTGTTGGGGATCCATAGCCATCTGGATGCCTTAGCCACCTCTGTTTGATATCACTAATGGTGGGTTTTGGTACATCAGTCTATTCTGATACATTTGAAATAGAATAGTCTTCTTTTAGAAGAGTAATAATTGTTGACCTCTTGTGAGGAGAAACTTACTTCTATTTAGGTATTGTAATACAGAGAATAAAACCACAGTAGTTCAACAACACATATACAAATGAAATTGATCATGTGATAGTAATGACACAAAATACAAAACTAAATCAATTGTAACAATAATACACTATGCATTATTATTTGACTATGACTAGTCTTTTAGTCAATAAAATTCCAGGAATTACATTTTCTATATTTAGATGAACTAAATTGATCATTGTCAACAATAATACACATTTATAATAAAAAAAGTAATTTTCTTACTGTCTGGATACCTATGGCCAGAACTGTATATTTACCATGATGCATGACTTTTGGTCCAAGCTGTATACAATAGTATATATATTATAAATAAAATTTAAAGCCAGTGGATTTTACAACTTTTAAGACTTCCACTTTCATCAATTTTATAGAAACATTGCCCAAACATATAATGATCTTAACTTTCCAAGACTTCTTGGGTATAATTCATAGCACCATTATCTCTGTTGGATTCAATGTGTCTTCAATGAAATGATCCATATTGAGGTCTCCTCCACGTTTATTCTTGTCCATGTTCCCTTTTCTTTAAAAATGGCCTACTTTTTAACTAGCTCAACTCCTCTATAGCTCTGCTACTTTTTCTTTGACATTGAAGTGTTGATTTGGTCAACAATTTCAGTGTACATCTTTTTAATTTGGGTGATATTATTTAAGTGTTTACCCACCAATAGCTCATTATGGTGGATGAATGACAACACCAAACATTTAATTTTCTCTACTATATTATCCTTTTTGGAATATGCTTTACTGTAGCCATTGAAGAAAAGTTTATATTATTGTTTTTCTTTTGTTTATTTCCAAATCGTTTTTTAACCAATCAGAGAATAGAAGGGTAAAATTAAAATGTAAATAAATGTTTTGGATTATTTTTTCAAATTATATGCACTACAAATGCTTGTGATAATGTACAATATGAAATGATGTCTATGGTGTCTAGGATAAAGGCTATACTATTTAATTAACACTAATAGAATTTAGAATCTTGAATGTATTTTGCCCTAACTGTGTATTTGTATCTGTCAATTTATAAATGGTTTAACCTTTTAATAATGGTATTGCATTCTCAAGAAGCTTGCCTGCCCAATGGCTAAAAAAGTTTAGTCATCCTGTATTCCTTATGCATACATAGTCTAAGTAGGTGTGTCCATAGCATGCAGGTATTATAATATATTATGCACTAGGTGCATAGAATATGCTTGTTTAGCATAATACAGAGTGTGCAAACATATCTAATTTAAAATTATACAACAAAAGCTGCATGCAACTATTACTTGTATACTTAGCTGAATGCATTTAGTGCAATAATTAAGATACTTATGTTATAGGCTGAACACTATAAGCAACATATAAATCAAAGAGTAAATACATATAACTATATATGTAACTATACATATTTTGTGGTATAAATTATTTACCAGACAGTGCTGGTACACCCTGCATTATATAATGCTGAGCGTTATTTCTGAGATTTTCAGCGTTATGCGTTATTATTCACATCTCAGCGTTATTTTTCACACCTCAGCGT
>JAYRBW010142290.1:4349-14990 GCA_036023295.1 Invenusta paracnida | reverse complement strand
GAATGAATTTATATCTTTTAAAATTGTCTGTAGCTAACCAGCTTTTTGCCATTTTTGGCGATAAAAAATTAAATATATTTAGTCCTCAAATTCAAATCGGTAAATTTTAATAATAGTTTAAATTAATCGTCAATAATACATTGTACTACTTACAAGTATATAGTATATTATTAAATCAACATGACACAGTTTATATTTTCTGTTTTTTGATTGTATAAAGCTTTACATAAAATATGACTTAAAAATAGGTATATTAGAAAATTTAGATTTTGTTGTAAAGTACGAAAACGTGTAATTTATGCTCAAGTAAAACAGATAATTATTATTGTGAAATTGATAAGTTGCTTACTGTCAAAATATCTGGTATGTATTTTTTCAAAATATTCAATAGCAAACAATAGTAATACAAAATGTGTTGTCGAATTTTACTTGGCCAATAAAACATGAGGAACAAAATAGACTATCATAATATACAGTAAACAAAATGGTCAAGACAGAGAAATCAATTCTTAATATCGATATTTGAGAAAACTATCACAAAGCAAACACAGAATGAACAAAATGTCTACAAACGAAATTGATAGAGATTGATGAATAACAATAAAAAACACTTAATTAGTAGAAGTAAGTGTATCATCTAGAATGTTTGGATCAAGTCATGTAAACTTCTTCAATAAATATTGATCACATTTTATAGTTGATACATGAGTAGATATCCATTTACAAGGCAGATTATATACAGTTTTCGAATTATTTCTCCAATGTGGAAATGATCGTTAGTTTTCACCACAAATGAAATAGTAAATTCTTATGATTTTGAACTGAAATAAACGAAATATTGACTAAGATAAATATATTACCACGCAATTAATGTATCATATGTATGCGCCTAAAATATTAACAGGAATTGATTTATATGCATTTCATAACGTATGAAACACTTTTAAAATCTTTGAACTTTAAGAATTTAAACAAATTTTTGTTTTAAATTGAAAAAAGGGGACTAAATGTATGTATCTGACTATTTAATAATCTTTCCTAAATTTTTTTTAATTTATCAAAATAATATGCTTCATAATTTTTATTCATCTAGGTTTTAATTCAGTTATGTCCTGTCTATGAATAAAATAAACAAATATGTTTTACTAACGAATGTGTACCTATGTATATCGCACAAATAAAACTTAATTGTTGCATTTTTACTTTTCATACATATAGAGATATATATAATATGCATTAATATCAACCATATACATATCATAGGCTGTGCACATTTTCGCGTGGTGTTTAAATAAACAAATGGAGCAATTTAAACTTCCGTGACATTTTTCAAAATATAGTTTTACAACTTTTAACAGGCTACTCACTATTGTCTACCCAAATTAGACCACGTCATAAAATTAGCTCACTTTTGTAAAAAATGAAATCAACATAGTTTTTTTAAATAAAAATATGCACAACAAAATTGACGAAATTTTGATTCGGTTACAAATTAGTTTCAAATAATAAATCATGATGTACCATGGCAATTAGAATAAATAGGTATATACATTTCTTTAAATACCTATATAAAATACCTTTCGACGATTTTTCACTGGAACATATTTGCACAAATCATTTTGATTTAACTAAATGCAAAGTTTCAAAACTCCATTTGTCTAGAAAGTTAAATCAATTATGCCTCTGCAGGAATATGGAAGGTCAAAACACAGCCCGGTATGTATAGGGTTTATGTAAATTATAACCACATCGTATACCTAGCTATATGTATTATATAACAATAATGTGTACCAAATAACTTTTCTGCACCAAAATAAATTGTATCTCACTTGGATAAAGAACCACATTATAGGAAATAAGTGAGTGTTTTGTGTGAAACATGTCTACAAAAATGGCACACAAATATTTGAATAAATGTCTTTTAGTTACACATTAATACATTTTTAATACAACAGGTTTACAAATTAACAAACTAACGTTAACGTTGGTTTTACTACAACTTCAAAACTTCAAAATATATACATAAATACAGAACTATACACATAAACATGTATTATTATCAGATAATTTTTCCTGTTTGAAATAGTACAAGTGTAATAGAATAATGTATGTGTATGATGAAACAGTATTAAAATAAGAAATTATTAAATCGAGTTGAAACAAATGATTAAAACGAAAGGAATATTTCAACACACTTTTCACCAATAAAATAACTTTGTTTTCGCATCTTCCTTCCTCGGATATGAGATCTGTGTATTTTATTCACATTACATATAAATATATCTAAAAATCGACAGAACATCCTTTAATAGTAAGTTATTTAGCAAATGTTTGTTATTTATTGTACAACTGGAAATGAAATTTTACTTAGTGGAATAAAATGAAAAGTACGAATTTGCTCAAAATGATCTACAAGTTATTATTTTCTTAAAGGAATAATCAACTGAGGCAGATTTTTTAAAATTGATTTCCACTATTTGAATGTACATATAATAATATTATGAATTTCAAATAAGATGGAATTGAGACGTCTACACCTCAGTTACGCAATATACACAAAGTAATTTTACATAGCACACACAAGAAATGTTACAAACATCTGAAAATACATACATATTATGTATGCTAGATAAACAAATCAGTAACTCGGACTGGAGTTAGGAGGATATGTGCCATACAAGAACCTTATTAACTTGTATCTAATGAAACTGAGAACCCGAAGTGTCCGTAAGCTCAATATTGTTACTGGAGGAGGTTAAGAAAGAAGTGGACGTGACTGTTGTGTTGTTCGTGTTGTTGACCGCGAGGAGAGCTTGAGTGGGACTCGGCGGCGACCCGATCATCATGGCTGCGCAATTGCTCCCAGTGTTGTCGGCGCAGGTGAGATGGACCACCGGGGTCTTCTTCTTCTTGATTCGAGCGACGGTGGACTTCCCTACGAGACTTCCACTCGAGCTGGAGTCCACGTGCCGAGCAACCGAGTGGTATTGGTGATGGTGTCCGCCTACACGCCGGGGACTGGCCACGTGCGAGTTACAGTGGACGTCGAAATTCCGTCGGCGTCTGAAATGTGTCCATTTAGAAGATGGAATCCGTTTTTTTTTAATTCACGAAGAAAAGGGAAAATATGCAAAAAAATAAATTTATTTTCGAAGTTGATAAATGCCTAACATAAACATTTTATTAAAATTTAATTAAAGTTATAATATATTAAATTTTACTAAGATATATAACATACTATTCTCAGTATTTTATAGTAGTACAATAATAAAAGTGTAAATATAAAACATAATCTGTGTCAATAGATATTAACAATAGATATTAACTGTAGGTTAAAATGCAATAATTAATTTACAATTTATTTTATGATTGTAATTTGATTATTTCATTTAGAAATATTTTAAAATATATCCAATTGTTACTAATAATTGTTTAGTAGATGTTCTGGTGCATTTCAATTAAGACAAAAGGAATATATTAAACTTCTATCTACTCTGTTTTATTGATGATAATGGATGAATTCTTTAGATTACTTACTACTGTAGATAACTTACTGTATATTATTTAATTAGTAAATAATGTTTCGTTTTTTTTCGTTTAGACAAATAATTCTATTTATGTTACGCCTTGTGATTTTATTAAAAGTCGGTTTATGTTGATATATTATATTATATTTTATAGCCGCACTTGTGTATAGATATATTTGCATACTTCAATCATCTAAATTCTAAATCATGATACACCGTTGCAGACAAAGCGAGATTTACTATAATAAAAATTGATAAGAATATTTTATTTTTAGAGTTCTTTCAAAATATTATTAGTTTATAGACCTGAAAGAAAAGTATATATACATACATTTATGAATATTTTAATATTTATGATACGAAATGATATTGTCTGTTATTCACTAACTTTAAAATAAAACGCTAAACATAAATTGAAACTAATAATTTGTTTTGTAAGTGAGCGATTTTGACTAAATTATAAGTTTCTATTATTAACTCCAATAAATTAAGAAAATGAAGTCGTGAAATGTAACACATAAATTCTGTTTGTTGAAACGGACTCATTATCATAATAAAAATAACTTAATTTTTGAAATCAAACTTAAAAAAAATATTTTGTTAATTTTATAACATATTTTATATTAAACGATTACAATACGCATCTTGTAACCTTAGCTTAAAAGTAGTAGGGTTATAAATTGTATTTAATAGTGCTTGTTATATTCATTAAATTGTCAATAAATCACAGTTTTCTCGGTCTAATGTCTAACAAACAGATGTTATACAAAAAATTTTATTTTGCACCAAAGAAAGGAAGTTTTTAGTATAATTGGTTAATGGTTTAATTATCTCTGAAGGAGCCTCTTACTCGGGTCGACAAGTGCAATTCTGAGTTCGGAAAAGCCAGTAAATGATGGGATTTGCAGCCGAATTGAGAGGAGCCAAATTCTGAAATATGAAAGAAACGAGTCACCATTATTATTAGCAAACTGTACCTTCATTGGGAGACTTTCTCTATCTGTGAATTCCTTGGTGGATGTTTCTTACAGACCAGACAGACAAATTGTTGCCAATTAGAAATAATATATAATATTTCAATTCTAGTTCTTCCACTTTAAATCGAAATGGCTCGACTGTAAGTTGTACGGTCGTATACAGTCTCTGTGCTTATAAAGTGGATGTTAGACTACAGCTGTTTGTTAGCTAAAGAAAGTTACGAGTAGATTTCAAGAATAATATGAATCTGCTAGTTTAGTGTGTCTGTGTGTGTGTGCATATGGAAATCAATATTTGATAGGGACTTTAAAAAGCTACAGTTTGATGATATGCACATTAAATGACATTTAGATATTTCTTTTATATAAACAGAATATATATTTTGAAGGTCAAATTATACGTTAAGTAAAACTTGTTTAGAATTATGTTTGTCTAAAATACTTGTTACATATATATATATATATATATATATGCATATATCATCTTAGAAAATCAATTTTAATTATTGGCATATTCTATATAATGAAGTTTTAAAATATTTAAAATACATTTTTTAGCTAAAAATAATAAAGTTCAAATAGCATTCTTCGATTTTCTTGCCTTTTAATGCAGAAACTTCGAGGTAACATGTGTAAAATATTATACTTTGTAAAATTTGTGACACAAAATGTATGACAGACTGTCTAACACTAGCAATAAATTATCCTAGTCATTTGATTGAAAAGTCAAATTATATAAAGCAGAAAAAATACGTTCAGTACACAAAGTATAGATAAAATAGTTGATTATAATAAAACAGATTTAACGACTAATAAAAATTAAACTGACTAACTTATCACCGGAATAAAAGATTTTATCGATGTTTCTAATGTAACCGATTATATGGATTATAATAATGTATCGATTATATTTAGTACTAAGCTTTGTCTATACCTACCACTGTATTCATCCAGCTATAGTTTATTTATATTTAATGTTTTTTATACTGTAATTAAGGTTATTTATTATATTTCTATGTTAATTCTACTCAAATCATTCAGTTAATTTGTCATAAAAAACATACCTTATGAGGTTCATTGGATCATAATAAATACTGAAAACAATTGGATAAACCTAGTAAACTTTAAATCTGCTCAAATTATGAAATTACTTCAAAGTGCAGAGCAGGTTTCGTTGCAAACTGAGAGATAGGAATTTATAAATTTCGAGATGTGTTCCTTCCGTAGTGTCCGTTTTTTTCCTCCTGATCTGTTATTATGGGCTACTAATTTTTATGATGCCAAATTAGGTCAGAATTCTTGAAGCGACATTGTTCCAAACGTTAAAAATTCACTTTTAGATAATTTATTATAGTATTTAAGATGTAGTTTAAAAAATACCTTCCGGTTTCCTGCGATGATTTGCTAGATTCTTACTTTTTAGTTCTGTTTAACCATCTTAATGATGAAGTCCTCTTTTTGCATTTTTTTATGAATAAATAATAGAAAACAGACAATACGCGTCTGCTATTTGAGATTAGCACCCGTTAGGCCGATGATCTAATCGATAGTAGCATAGTGTCGAGTTATGTTCTATGATTTATTAAATGTTACTGTTTATTGCATAAGGCAGCTATCATAAGCGGACGAAAATGTCATCCTAGGATGATATATGAAAATGTTAATGATTGTTAGCATCAGCATAAAACAAAGGAAAACTGTGAAAAATTATATTATTATTTAACTAAAGATAGTATCAAAATTTCCATCTTAAAGCTAAAAAAACAAACAATAAAATAACTCAGATCTGTGAGAGAGTAAATTGGGTGCATTACTTAAAGGTGCATAGATCAATACTACAAAGATTTTCCATTTATTGATTTTACAATTAGCGCGTTGTAAACTGTCATCATAGACAATAGATTTAAGCAATAGTACATAATAAAGTGATAAGCTATAATTTAAAAATATTGGACTAACTTTTGACCCTACATGTATGACTCTATAAAGGATTTTTTAAATAGGCCAATTTTAACCTTCAATAACTACGTTGCTAAGCAAAGCAGAGCAAAACGACCACCACTGTTCTGATAGCCCGGGATGTCTTCTAGCTGGTCCTAAATTCTCAAGGTCATCGTTTGCTTAGCAACTGAATTTCAGGCGTTTAATATATTTCAATTTTGCCCATTTTCAAAATACCATATGTTGAGACTCTATATTGATTATCTCAACCCCCAATACACATATATCCAAACGGCTTGCACTATAAGTTCGACACTATTAAATGACCTCTCTTATACCTATAGATCAAGGTCAAGGTCATAGATATCGATTTCCAATTTTCGTAACTTTTTCAAATATATTTTTTTCAATTCCTAGTGTAATTTGTATGTAAAACAAATCTAAATCTACTAACTGTAGACTTTTTTATATTATATCTATAGTATATGATATTTTGAATTAACTCAGTAACCCAACAATCTATTAAATAGGCAGAGGTCTACGTTATTTATTTTTAAAATATGGTAGTAGTGAGTGTTGTAACTAATAATTATTCATAACCTATTTAGTTTCATCAATCCATAATGTCACCATTTTTGCTTTGTATTCTTTTATATTATCTATTAAGTCGCTGATTAAAAATCAATTATTATTATATAAAAAATTATTATTATTATTTATAAAATCAAAATTATTTTGATTAATTTTATCCTAATATAATCAATATATAATAAATTAATATACAATATTGGGCGCTGTGTGTACTTTTAAAGAGTTCAATATAGATAAACTGTTTTCCTTTTAAATGCCTTTCTAATTTCTTCCAAAATCATAAATTTTTATTTTATTACATTAGTCACTAATGGCGAATTAATCAGGTATAGGCACCTCGCTCTATATTTACCTGGATGATAGTTGAGAGGCTGCGCATGAGGTTTGACCGATGTCCAATGGCGCCGTATGTCGCGAGAAGATTCCAGACCATGTAGGGACACCAGCAGATCACGAAAACTGGTCGATTTCACAGTGAAGATTCGAGAAGATGGGTGGGTTCAAAGGAAAAAAGAAAGAAAAATAAGATGGAGGAGTTTTATATGAAATAAAAATAAAAATTTAAATATGTTAAAATATAATTTTGTAATAAACAACCTTAAAGTCTTGAATAAATCATTGTTTTCTTGGACTTTTCTAAATATCCGATTTACCGAACATGTAAATAAAAAATTGCGATAAAGATAAAATCACTAGGTAATAAATATTACATTTTATAATTTTTCAACATTATTTTAGTTCGAACTTGAAAAGTTCAACTATCCAAATTCCTGAATAAAAAAGCAGTACATTTGCATACACATATAATACAAAAAATCAAACGTTATTTAATTTAAAAAATATATTATGCAAATTCTAGATGTATTTTAAATTGAAATAACCAAATTTTCTTGCATTTTTAAATGTCAATATAGTTATCTATTAGAATGAATCTTAAATGCGGTCACATAGATGTGTCATAAAAATAACGATATTTCGAAGTGCGCTGTAAATTGGATTAACGTTGAAATATTCATGAAAAAGTTGAATTTTGTCCTCACAGAAGATTGGAAATATGGACAATGATTTCCGCGCGCTCTAAGTGATCTAAAAATATTCGTGCTCAACCACATATAAGTTCTGCTGTATTTCACATAGATTATAAGGTTGGCTCATTAGGAATTAAATCTCTTCCTTATACTGACACGAGCTTCCAAGTAATGTTGGAATACATCGAAATTCCTCCTGGGTGGAAGAAAACTTTTGCTTGATTTTAAATCAAAATCTTCGTATGTGTATGTTAAATCATTCTAATATGTTAATATATATTCTAATAGGTGCTTAATTTTTTTTTGTAAGTATGAAAACAAATTTACATAAAGCTTTTGGTATTGCAAGTTGAAACTAAATAACCCACATTAAATGTGGGCGTATATTTATAAATTTATTGAATATTTGAATATGTACATTATGCATATATATATATAGTAGTGGGCTTAAAGGATATCCACGTAAATATACCAAATATATATACCAAATATACAATAAAGATAACTCTAATTTATAAGGCGTGCAATATTTTGCTGAACTTTAATAATACTCTCATTGCATGAAAAAATGCATCTGTATTTATAATTTATAATGTCTGTATTGAACCAGCTATTTCACCGAATAGTTTAGTTCGCTTTTACTTGAATTTAAGCGGTACATTGGAGCCTCACTTCAAACAAATATATTAAATTAGAATTAGGCTAAATGTGATTGATTTTACAGTTAGAATAGTTGGATAGTTCACTTTCGTAGACGTAATGAGTATCGTTTTGATCAAATATGACTTGATGTGTTATTTGATGTAATCTAGCTACTAAATTCAATAACTTTTAAATATATTTACTCCTCAAAAATTATTTTTAAAATTACCTTTATATGGTTTTTTTACAATAATTATTATATTTTTTTGAATAAAAATTTTGTATCTTTTGAACAGAAAAATATTCAAACTTTATCGATTTTTTATTATGCGAGAATTCTTATTTATGCGCATTGCTTTTATTACAGAAACTTAGTAGAAACGTCGAGGTATTCTAACAAAAACTGTTACGACAGCGGTACACACTAAGTGTTGCTGAGTTCGTATGGAACAACTATTTTCAGTCTCAGATCAGTCATCTATGTATCATACCAGAAAATGATCGTTTTATTCCAGCTTCTACAGAAACAATCACAAATGAGTAGCAGCACCTCTTATATCTGGTATGTGTCAGAATGTAAGCAAGCGATGGGGCAGCTTAAAGAATATTCCACATCAAGGAATATTCCAAAGACAAGTATTACAACTTTCAGCTGTTAAATATTAGAAAAAAAATTTACGTTTTCAGTAAAAGGAAAACTTTCAATTTTACAAGTAGTTTGTGCTAGTATTATGTACGTTTATTTTAAAACAGGTGAAATTCAAAACGTATGATCTAAACATATTCCATCGCTGTTGTAAGTTGAAAAGCAATATACTAAAAACATGACAAAATCAGTTATTATTTGTTATCAATTTAAATATTTAAATAGCGATTTTATCGATTTAAAATTAATAAAACGAATTTTTAAATGTAAAAAACATAAAAATTAATATATTATACAGTTGAAAAATAACATCTATAATTGTATACAAAAAAAATATATTTATGCGTCATAAAATATGCAATGTAATTATTAAACATTTTCAGTTATTTTCGTTTATAGTTTGGTAACAATTTGGTTTCAAATTTGAAAGTACATTATATTTTTCTCAGCGTCATTGTCAAAAAGCAATAATGCAAATCATACTGCCTAGAAATTTATCACAATATATATTTGTAAGAAAATGTTGAAATGCACCAAATATTGTGTTTTATGCACAAGAAAATATCTCTATTTTTACATAAGAATATCGTTTCATCCATTAAATATTTATTGTCGAGATTATCTATTTCTTCGCGGAACTTTATAGCTCATTGCCACACACAGATGCTATTTATAATTATTGTATCGACACACTCCGAATAGGACAACATTTAAGCTCCTCAGATTTGGCTGTTACTCCCCTTCATTTCTGATACGATCTTTGATTGATGGAGCACTAAAAACTGCTTCTTTTGGTTTGCTTATCTTGTCGTAATCTACATTTAGTGGATTACTATTCCGGAAACTCTGTTGCATCTTTTGAACTGAATGTCGTTCGATGGAAACAAATGAATAGCATTTATCAAAATATTGTCTTTCATGGCAATAGTATTAGCTCAGAAACTCGTCTAAATTATTCTAAAGGTATTGCTTCTCCATAATTTTCCAAATATCCAATCAACAGGCGCAACATAATAGAACATATAACTTAAAAAATAAAGGAAAGATGATAAATTATTGCAATTTTCTAAATAATGGATTATTTATAAACAGATTTACAAAAAATATATATTACTACAAAATTCCTTTTATAATTGGAATCTAGAAGTTACGAAGAAGCAGAAAGAGATCTTCGAAGATACTTTTCTTGATATATATATCGATATTATGTCGATGAAGAAAGTGAACCTACCCATGTCAATGAAGAAAGTGAACCTACCCATGTCGATGAAGAAAGTGAACCTACCCAT